>JARVZY010003632.1:0-26074 GCA_030686995.1 Artemisia argyi | reverse complement strand
GGGGTCATTTAAGCACTAAATCATGTTTTTATGATCAAATATTGCCTCAAATCATTCCTTTTATTACTTTAGGTAATTGAAACATGATTTCTACAAAAGGAAGCATTTTGGAGCTTTTCGAACATTTTTATGCTCAATAATGAAGAAAACAAGAAAACCATGTAAAGTCCTAAAATAACACGGGACGGCGTCAGGCTTTACGTTCTGACACCGTCGCCTTAAGAAGATACGAGTTGCTTTTTGCACGAGACGCCAAAGGAAAGAATTCTAAAGTTACAACGGGACGACGTCAGGTTCTGAAAAATGGAGGCCGTCTCGTGTTAAGCTAAAACGAGACGGCCCAGAAGGCTTAAAGCAGGACGACATCAGAAGTTCTTGAAGGGAATCCGAAACCCTAAACACGGCATTCTGACGGTGTCAGGGTCTATAATCCGATGCGGTCAACTATGTATTTCCTATATATACTTTTGCAATTTCATTTATTAAAGTGTGTAACTTTTGGGAGCCAAACCCTAGACGATTTTCACAGATTATTTAGGGTTTTCAAACCCTCTTTTCTTCCATGTTCAATTGAAGATAAGTCTTCCATTTAATCATTCAATATGTCTTTGTGTTGTTTGATTAATTGTTTATCTTGTCTTTCCATTAACATGCTAGCTTAATTTCCTTTGTGTTTGCTTAGATCCAATGAAACCTAGTTATTAATTATTGGTTGTTGACTTGTTATTAATTGATTTAGGTGATTGAATTAACGTTAGGCTTAAGAAAACTGGCTAATCTCCTATACGGTAACATTCTAGAACGTCTTAAGAAACATAATCGGATGTGTACTACGATTTTAATGGTGGTATTTAATGCATAAGTAACTATTAATGAGGCCATGATAGGATACTAAATGTGTCGTCATAGGAAGAGATAGAAGCTTATAGAGTTAGGGAAGGACATACACAGCCCCACGAATCGTATTAAGGAATGCGACCCTTCATCCAATCAACTGTAACAAGTCAACTAATCAATAAGATATAGCTAGGGAATAGTTAATCTAAGTGAACATGC
Organism: Artemisia argyi; assembly: GCA_030686995.1. Lineage (NCBI taxonomy): Eukaryota > Viridiplantae > Streptophyta > Magnoliopsida > Asterales > Asteraceae > Artemisia > Artemisia argyi. Next base: position 25,018 of record JARVZY010003632.1, on the reverse strand, counting down.
TTTTCCACTTATAAGAGTTCACCAATTTACTTTTCTTGTCATTTTTATTTTAATTGTTTAAGTAGTCATTTTGGGTTAGTTGACTAGCAACTAAATCCACTCACTCTTTCAATACCTGAGATTTTACTTTGCTTTCATAAATAAATATAAAAATACAAAAAGAATAATCCCTCGCCCTTAGACCTAATTTGACATAGCTTTCAATCCTAACGATACTATTCCCCTAGAGAACGATCAACCCCCCGGTACTTGCCACTCACTATACTCCATCAGTCAGATACACTGCCTGGTGGGGATTGCAAGCTTCTCAAGATCCCTTAAGTAAAACCCTTTGCAAGGTTTCAAAACCACGCATCATGTACCACAAGTAAAAAAAGATTAAGGAGAGTCAATGAGTTATTGTCATCACTCACTGGCTCCATCAACTTTTTTCAGATTCATGACTTCACTTAGTAAGCTCTGCTTAGGAAGTGGTGAGACTTCCTTAGTCTCTAATAAACTCTAAAGATGACTCCCTGAATGTTCATTCATTCATTGTCTTTACTTGTACTTAGGATATTTTATATTCAAATCCTAGTCATAGCTAGACCATAGGGCTCTGAATTAGCCTAACAATTAGCCTAACAATTCTTTTCTACAGGTAGTTAGTTGAGTGATGTTGAAATTGTGATTTTAGTGTTAGGCTTAACACGAGTTCCTACGTGGTAGGGGTAGAATTTTAGCGGGTGTTGGCTTAAGTTCATGTTTCATTTCATAATTCTAACGGATGGAATTATACTCAAAATAGGAAGTCTATGAGTTTTGAAGAAACAAGCTCTATAGCTGATGAATGAAATTGCGGAAACTAGAAGGCCAGTCAAAACAACGCGATCACAAAGTAAAAGTGTGTCTTACTAAGGCAGTCAACAAGGTATGTCCGATTTATCGATGTTGTTTCCTCTCACGAGCGAGAATGATAGAGACAATGATAGGGAGTAGGGATAGTTTTTATTAAGTGTTGTTATTTGTATGGACAATGGCTATGATATTTGTATGGACTTATGGTGTTTGTTTTGGTATTTGTAATTTTTAGCGAATTTGTGTTTGAACAATTTAATGGATGTTTTTGAACAATTAAATGGATATTTTAGTGACTTCGTATGTTTGTTTTGGGCACTTACCGGTTGTTTTTGTAGATTTTTTCCCTAAAAATTCTAAAATTGCAGCAAAAAGCAAGCATATATTGTGAAATTTGTAAGTGTTTTTAGCAACGCCATTTTGTCGCTCAAATATTTATACATGTTTTAATACAGGTACCTTTGGCGACGATATGTTGTTGCCAAATGTAAATCCACATTTTTATTAAGTTGTGAAATATAATTGAATTATTTAATAAATAATAGTAAGGGATAATTACAAAAATACACCGGACAACCATGGTCAATTCGGTTCCTGCCCCCAGATCTAAAAATGTCTTTTTTAAACCGGAGAAACTTGTACAATTGGGCAACTGACGAGGTGTCACTTTTCTGCAAGTGACAAATGTCGCTTGTCTGTTAGTTTTTTGGGCAACTTGTGAATTTTTGAGGCAACAACCGTCATTATTTGGGCAACTGGGCACACTTGTCATCATATGGGTCGAGTTGCCCAGTTGCGCTGTCTAAAAAAGACATTTTTGGATCTGGTGGCAGAAACTGAATTAACCATGGTTGCCCGGTCAATTTTGGTAATTATCCCTATAAGTAATTAATTAAATAAATATAATTAATTGATTAATTAATACATTAATTAGTTTTTACTAAAATTTTTGGTGGCAACATTTTTTCGCCAAAAATTTGTGGGAATCGGTTTTATTCTTTAACTGAGAAGCTGTGTGGCCTTGCACGATCGTCGCTAAAAGACGTTAATAGTCGTGGCCTAAGCTTTTAGCGATGGATTTTTGGTGACAGCTCTTTTACGACGAGATGTACTCGCCAAAGACTTTCAGGGTTATGTCATTTTGTCGTCGCAACAGTCCCGCTTGATGTAGTGGATCCTTCTATCTCTTTGTTTGTCTTCAATTATTTCAACTCTTTCAAACAATTAGTCTCCCATTGTTTTTATGTAAACACAAAAACTGAAAGAATATTCATAACTCTTAGATCTTTCTAGGAACTCCCTCTCGTGCTACTGTTATACACGACACATACACAGCTTGTGAGAGTTGTAAAACTTCTCATGAATGTTTCTTCATACATCTTTGTGTATACCGAACTTCATAATCAAGAATACTTTGGAGCGAGCTAGGCTTTACTTATAATGTGTGTAATAGTTTTGTTAGTAACATTAATGACAATACTTTTTCCAACGAAAAACATTCAGATTCGATGATTCTGAACTTTCCTTCTTAATCCTAGCATGTTTTGGTTCTCATAAAATGTCTTGAAAACTCTGATAGTACAGGTAATCTTGGGTCCTCTTTATTAGATGACTAGGTTAGTTGGCCTAAACGTAATTGTGCGTTTAGGTCTATTAGTTATAGGGTTTGCATTGCTTGCTTATTAAACTATGTCTTTATTATAAATACATAGGCAATGTTCATTTTGTAACACACAAAAACATAATTAATAATATTGGTTTACATGGTATTGGAGCTTTAGGTTTAACGCATCACAAAATAGTTGTCATCCGATTATCGGCTATTCCTCGATGATTCGGAGAGATCTTGATTGATTTATTTATTTTTACTTTATGTTTTCGTTTTATGAGTGTTTTTATATAATTCATATCATAAACCCTAGAGCAAAAAAAAAAAAAAGCCTTAATACACCCCATATTATTAACGAGGATGTTTACTTGCGCGTTGCCGCAGGGCGTCTGTATATGATCGTATTGCACGCAGTATCTTCATATCATAAGTTGTTAAAGGAAGTATGTGTAACCAAACATCAATCTCAAATAGCTTTTAGTCTAAGTTAGCAAGTTATTGTCACATTTGATATCATACCTTCTATGTTTTTCCTGCCTTTGTAAGTGAACTACAACCTGTCATTGCATCATATTCGTTAACTTCATCATTTATGCAACTCTCTTAAATTTTGCTTTTCCAACTAATAATCCACCCAATTAACACATTTCACATTTATACTAAGTACAATAATATTGTTGTGTCTATATATTTGATAAGAATAAGTGTGTAATATCAGTGTTATGAAAATACACATTTAGCATTTTCAATATGTATCATTGATTTTCTTATATACAAACTTTTTCACATTATTTATTTAACGCACATACAAAATAATGTGTAATCCTTCGTCATATTGGCTTCTTATTTGTCACTATACTTAGTACACATTGCAAAATAGGAGGAATCTTAACCACAATCAGAGACAATAGTTCAGATTCATTACAATTTTAAATTTAGATATAATTCGGCATACAGAAATTACTATTGGTCCTATGACATGTGATAAAGTCGATTGCAACTCGCAGGCTCAATGGGGCTTAGATAACGTTCTTTGCAACATAAAAGTTGTAAGACAAAATATTATAAAAGAAAGAATAATCTCACCTGAGTATGCTGCTGGTGACAATAGAGCCAATAGATCTATTAAGCCTTTCAATGTTCCGGTACCCAAATGAAACACTCCCACCTGGTAGGATTGAATCCTGGAAAGCATACAACAGTTCAAAATGCAGAAAATCAGAGAACATGTGCATATTTTAGATATGAATAAGTTAAAACAGAAAAAAAGGTAAGGTGTGTAGAACCTAATAGAAAAAAAAATAAAAGAAAAGTCAACTAACTTTTAACCATAGGTTCTATAAAATTAAAGTTAAGATGCAAATAACCTCAACTGTACACATTCTGTTTATAACCACAGGTTCTTTAAGATTAGAGACAACCAAAAAAACCTGAAACCCATGAAATTACAAATGTTGTTCAATGACATTCCATTTGTTTCTGTTGCGTTTAGGAACTGCTGTGAACTGGAAATGGTTGCAAGAATAGAAGTATTTTAAGTTTCTTTTTGTTTCATTTTGTTTAGCAAAAGTCTGGTTCGTTAAATTGTCATCTCTAGCAGCCTACATGAATATCTAAAGTGTAGCAAAGAAATAGCGTTAGAAGTTTACCTGGTGCCGCATGAGAAGTTGATGGTCTACCCCATGAACAGTATTATTGGATTAGTGCTGAAGTTAGATGGGGGTCTCCGTTTTTGCACACGCCTTGTGGCGGGCTCATTTGTTGTTCTAGTCCTTTTTTGAGTTTGTCGCAAACATCCTTCAGCTGCATGAGAGCTTCATCCATCGTCAGGATTCCAGAGGTTGAATCAGGTTGCAGGTTGAGAAGGGTAGGACCAGTCCTAAACAATACTTCATCGTATATTTATGCTTCATATTAACCACACGACCAAATTATGATTCTAGATTCAAAATACAAAATGACTCCATTTGGGATCGAACCCAGATTCTCTGGTTTTGTAGACCAGCGCTTTATCTATTGGGACATGGATTCTTTGTATAAAATCAGGAATGGTAAACGAAACAATGAAACTACCCAACTACAATTTGCAACGTGATTATTTATAGACATCAGCTCTTACAATACATATTTGCAAAAGAGTAATCCATGTATGGTTATAACTATGCTAATTCTCATACATACATATCACCATCCATCGCAAAATTGTTTGACATTCATACCTTTATTCAAAGAGGACGTTCATGAAAATTTGGAGCTCTAAAATGGATTCTACGCTACTCAATCACTTGAGCTGTTGTCAAATAAACCCCACGTGGTTGCATTACTCGTATGCCGACTACTGTATCAGCAACCATAAGATCACGGCTATCATAAACCTGTTACCTGTAACTTTTAAAGAAAAGTCATATTAGAGGACATGATAGTTATTATAACTTCAAAACATAATGAATATGGAGTATAAAATCACAATACTTTTTCCTTTATAATCTAAAAGGAACTGACTAAAAGTATCCACCTCAGACACCAAACCTTTTGAATCACATTTTAAAAAAAATAAATAAATAAATAAAATAAAGAAAAGAAAAAAGTCATTAAAAATATTTTAGCTCCAATTGTACCTTATGAGCTGCTTGTGCCAATAGCCGTAAATTTCACGAACATGCTTCACAAAACCGCAACTGTGATGAGGCTCGGCCGAATGAATTAGTTGTGGGAAAAGTACATGGTTGTTGCCATCTTTCTGGCAAGTAAGTAAACACTCTTTGTTACTTCAGGTGTCCGCTTTTGGTTTCCTGCATTTCATGCCAAAAGAATATTGTGCTTATAATTGTTGCTGAAACTGCAATTAAACAAACACTAATAAAAATAGTATAAGGCTTATAAAAAGACTAACTTTAATCTAAACCAAGCCGTGTGTTGCTTAAAAACATTAAAAAGATTAACTTTAAATGAAACCAAAAAGAAGTATAAAGCGTTTGCAGCATATACCATTTATAACTTCTATTTCTCTCGACCTCTCCTGAACACGAACCTTTGTTTCACAACTTGCCATACCAATCTCCATGTCCGACTTTGTACCAAACTTGAGGCGTTCGTGCGCACCAAATTCACTGTTTCATGAAAACAAATGTGTCAAGACTGATTAACCTAAATAAATGTGGGTCGACAGAAATAAAATTAGCAAATTTAATGTCCATCAGATGGACCATGTAAAAGGACATGGATTAAAGATCACCAATAACATAGGTGCGTACGCCTTGCAATCCAAGCGTATGTCTGCGAACTTTATGGCCGCACTCCTTTCGTACAATCACAAATTGCCTAACATAAATTTTAAAGCAAGCAAAACATCACTACTTAACTCCCTTAGTCATATCAATAATAAAGTTCATTATCTTTTTGAGCACAGGCATTAGTATATGAAAATGATAACTGATATTTACCAAAAAAAAAAAAAAAAAAAAAAAAAAAAAAAAAAAACATTCATATCGCAGTTGCGGAATTGATAAGCAAAATATAACAACAAACCTCTTCAGATCTTAAACAATCCCAGCTTCTTACCACCATAATGTAAATAAACACATGTTACAGTTGTTACAAAAAGTTAACCATTCCAACTATTCCTAAAGAGGTTATCTTTTACCAAGCATTTACATTAAACATTAAATAAACTATCCTAAAATTCTAAAAATACTAAATTTGTTTCAAGTAAAGCCTAATATATCAACAAAATCACAGAAACACTTAAAGTTGGATGAAACTATAGCAATTGCAAATTAATTTTGGCTCATATAAATAACAAACACATCTTCATTATAAAAAGATCCATAAAAAAATGCCATTCAATAACCGTAACTGTGATTCCACGATTCATAAATCTTCGAAGGTAAATAATGTTTCTTGCAGGAAGGCTATGGTCAAATATTAGCAGCTTCATGTTTAGCCTACAAAAAACCAAAAACAACACAAATATTAATCCAACCAATAATCCCAATCAAATGAAAATGCTTGGGTTCAAATAATGAAACCAAGAAAAGTACTGAATAACATATATACTAATCAATCTTTAACATCAACCACGTCAAGCGAAACCTGTGGATGCCGTGAGGAAGTTCGAAAACATCATTAGAAGAACAATATTGATATCAACAAACATAAGATTATTAGAAGTAAAGAGTTAAGAAGAAAAAGATAATAAAATAACTAAGCCAAACGACACTGCCCGATCACCCAAAAGAGAACCTAACCTCATCATCCACATATGGATTTCCAGAAAATCCAGATGACTTTTCGGAGGCACAATAATTTCTAACCGTTTGATTTTTTCCCCATTTCCTTTTTGACCCCCTGGATAATCAGAAAACATGCATGCATTTAATCAAAGTTAGATTTAATATGTATCTGAATTTGTTGTTGTGGTTCAAATAGCAAAGTTTAAGATATAGTTACAGTATTTAGGACACAGGTCATATAATTTTTTTCAAAGAAACAGTACCAACCTTCATACAGGTTACAAATGGCAAACCAAAGCAGCAAGGACTGCTTGGAATTACAATCATATACTTAAACTACAGGTACCACAAAAAAGGAGCATGAAAAAGATAGTTTGCTTACTTTCAGATCCACTATTAACTACTGCTGTGTTTTCAACAAAACGATCTTGAAAAACTTGTCCCTTGCCAAAAGACCGCCTCCATTTTCCGGCAAACTCCACCATTATTTGGGGTGGCCAAAAAGGAGACTGCCACTCCAACACCGGCCTGTCGATTTTTTTTTTTTTTTTTGCTAAATTTTTTCATCATGCCCGAAAAATTAAAGCACCAAAATGGCCAAAGTATACCTACACAAACAAAAAAAAGTAGTTAGCAGTTGTAGTGATGAACATTATCGCTCATATGCTAAAAGTTTATAGCGTTTGTGGGATTGCTTATTTGCACCCATGAACCCTTTTTCCATATTATTCCTGTTGTGTCGACTAACCTGAAGTGAAGCTCTAACATCAGAAAAAGAGACATAGGATCACTAATGGCTACTCCTGTTTCGACAGCTGACATAGTTACCCCTCCATACTATGGCTCGCCACCTGCAAATTCAGATAGTAGAAATAATAAGTTACAAACCAACCATCTCTTTGCAAATCCAGTTGTTTCCATAGTAAATATGGCACGTGATCACCGTACTCTACATACAGACCCACGTACCAGAAACGAAGGCATCTTTTCTTCTGAAGTGACTTCAGCTTCTGTAATATCAGCGGGTGTGCATTAGATTTTATATTGAATGATGAAAGCTATATACTGACCATGCTTAAAGGACCAAGAGGTGCACCAGATTTCATGCTCCAATTGCATACTTCTAGCTTATTTAAATTTGTTTACTGGCCTTAAAAAGTGAGCGTGTACCAATGGATGTAGTTACTCTAAAATAAGCATTCAATCCCAACAATCAAAACGACATAATTTTGCATTTTAGTATTCAATATATAAAGGGAAAAAAAAAGAAATGTAGACTAACCATATCATAATCATCGGTGTTTTGTTGGTTTCTGTTGGCAGTGCTCTTTGAGGAGCCGACTCTCCATCTCGCTTAAAATTGGTGAATGCGATTTCACTCCATACACCAAGTGTCTCACACAATGCCCTGCGAATGATGAAACTCACGCCTGCGAGTGATGACACCAATTAGAAAACATAAGAAACACAACCATTTCAATATGAATATCGCAATGTGATTTAGGTGTTTCAGTTATATACCACCACCAAATGGCTTAGTGACCTACATACCTATCAATTACCTTACTCACAACATCCCTCTGCTTATAATATCCCATCTCATAATTTTTGGCCAGTACATACTGAAAAAAAAATAATTTAAAAAAATGAAATTAGGTTATACCTTCTTATCATTGACAAACACCAACAGCCTCAATTGAGCCGATTTATAACACCTTCCACCAAAATATTGAGCCGATTTACAATCAATTACGGTGCATTAAAAATTGCTTAAAAACGTACAAAACAAAACCCCTAACTTTTTGTAAATAAAGTCAACTCCAATTATTCAAAAAAAAAAAAAAAAAAAAAAAAAAAAAAAAAAAAAAAAAAAAAAAACCCTAATTTTTTTCTATATAAATCTGAATCTAAAAGGCATAAATTAGGTAAATGAAAAGGTACCTGATGATTATAATACCTTCGTGATTACATTAGTAACAAAATCATCAATCGCTTCCCTCAACGACAGCCCCGTCATATCCAAAGCAACTCTGACCATTATATTTGCCAGTGGGTGTTTTTGTTTCCTGTCTGTGTGTTTGTGAGGAAGAACGAGAACAATTAAACCCAACCCCATTAGATCCAACATAAATAAAACCAAAGCGATGTTATAAATAAAACCAAAGCGATGTTGGTGATGATAATTTTCGCCATTGGAATGATATGTGTGTGTTTGGTTGTGTGGAAAATGTTGGAGGGTTCTGGAAACGGGGAGAGAGTAACTCACTCACAAAACAACTGTATTATTTTAATATTTTTGTACTGTAGACTGTAGCAAAGTTAGGGTACAATCCAAGCTAAATGTATCTTAGATATAATATGTTGGTATAGCTATCAATCAACAAAATTTGTCTTTTCAAGATTACTCTTGTTTTACCATCGAAGATCATTGTTGTTTTTCAAAAATAGTTGGTTGCAAAATTGCCGCTCCCACCTAAAAGCAAAGCAAGCGATGACGTAAAAAAACATCACGCAAAAGAAGGAAGACACAAGCAATAAACAACTATGTCGCCAAATAGAATTATGCTTCCGTTGAAACAAACAACAAAGAATATGATAGAAGAAAAGAAAAAGAAGCGGCTTTAAACATATGTTCCAATTTGTCCGTTCGAAAGCATGTCAAAATTCAAACTGCGGGGGAGTATTAGATGACTAGGTTAGTTGACCCAAATCTAATTGTGGGTTTGTGTCCATTAGTTTTAGGGTTTGCATGGCTTGTTTATCAAGCTATGCATTTATTATAAATACGAAGGAAATCTTCATTATGTGAACATCCAAATGTAGGCAATTGCCTACATCCGCTATTTGTTTTGGGAAATCATATATACATTCAAATGTAGGCAATTGCCTACATTCCCTTTGAAAAAAAGGGTAGGGGCAAGGGGAAAACATGTAACAGGAACTTACTGGAGGGACTGAATTGTACATTTTTTAAAAATTTTACCGAGGAGATGTAGGCAAATTGCCTACATTTTGATGTAGAAATGATTTCCCCTAGTTTACACTCATTTCTACAAACCAAAATCATTAAAATGTTTGATCTTGACTGTGCTATATTTGCAGTTGCTTCCATAATTAAATATGAGAACTCTAATATAGGATTTGAGGCTAAAGACAATTCAACAATGTAACTGCATTCAAAGTATAACAATCAACACATAAATTTATAGTGGTATATACGCTCAGAATAACATGCTATATCTAATGAAATACTGGAGTGAATAACACTGATATATGTAGGTGTTGGAAAAATGGTATTTGCAATTTGAGTTTTTGCAAACATTAGACATTATTTAATGTATGTATATGTTACATATAATTGTGTTGGTTGGGGCGTTTTGTTCTCCTCCAAGAGAGCTTCGCAACAAGCTAAAGTATGTCCAAAATAGAGTTAAAATGAATGAGATACTGTGTCTCAAAGTGAGGCACGTACAAAAATTGGAAAAGTAAATGAATCCTACATCGCCCCATGAATGAAATGGAAAGGTGTTTATAAGGAAATATTGGTATTTGATACCAAATTCTTTTAGTTGAGCTATGCTCTCACTCCTACGTGCGCGCACGTAGGGGGTGCAGATTGTGGGATATCTAGGCCAAAATGAGTTCGAAGCTTCTAAACTCATGCGAGCCCGCGCGACCAGCGGACACGAATGCAACTCCGAAACCTTGCCTACGTGTGAATATTTTTGCTGCCAGTTCGGGTCAGTTTTTTCCAAGATATTCTGTAAATCTATTTTAGGAATAGATTTGAACTTATTGGACAAGTTTTACAGAATCATGTTTGTGTAATACATTATACGAAAATCAGTTTTAATTATAATAGATTTCGTTTATTATGACTAATATTTAGTCTTGGATAACAAAACAAATTTACGCTATAAATATTGTCATATTCTCATTCAGTTTGATACAGAAAAAACCACAGCTCTATAGCCAACAATTTCCATCAGCCTTCGATCAAAAACACGCACGGTTTTCCGTGAATTTTCAGGCAAGTTTGTCTAGTCCGGCTATACAATAGCTTTGTACGTTGTACCCTGGGAAATAGACGGCAAATCTGTTTTAAGGGAATCGTGTTAAACACGAGCCTCGTGCATTGATGCGTGGTTTTGAAACCTTGCAAAAGGTTTTACCTCTCAAGGGATCTCGAAAGGCTTGCAATCCCCACCAGGCAGTGTACCTGACCGATGTAGTATAGTGTAGTGGCAAGTACCGGGGGATTGATCATTCTATTTGGGGAATAGTGTTCGTTAGGATTGAAACTAATTCTAACTAGGTCTACAGGTAAGGGAAGATTCTTTTTGTATTTTTATGGTTTTCTAAAAACAAGTAAAATCTCGGGTTTTGAAGGAGTGGGCGGAATTAGTTGCTAGTCAACTAACCCAATGTAATTACAAATACAAAATAAAATAAATAAAAAGGAAATGAAATGTTTTTGTATCTTTCATTAGTTAATTTACTTGTTACAATTGCATTGATGACGGGTTATATTCCTTAATACCATTCGTAGGGGTGTGTACGATATTCCCTAACTCTATAAGTTTCAACCTCAATCCTATGTCGAGCCAGCTAAGAAGCTCCTAACATGGTATCCTTGGGAGTCACTTATGCATTAAATATAACCAATTAAACGTAGTGCACATCTTATTCATGTTTCTTAAGACGTTCAAGCATGTTACCAATTGGAAGTCTGCCAGTTTTCTTAAGCCTAACATCAATATCATTCATCCATTACAACTAATAACAAGCAAATCAACTAACAATCAAAAGATAGGTTTCATTACGTCTAAGCAAACACAAGAGAAATATAGCCTAGCATCTTAATAGAGAGACAAGCATAAGATCAAATCAAACAATACATAGACATATTGAATGATTAATGAAAACTTATCTTCAATTGAACATGAAAGGTTCAAGGGTTGAAAAACCCTGAAATTGCAGTAAATTCGTCCCTAGGGTTTATCCCTAACTCTCCCCAGAAGTTCTCTCTAAAGTTCTCTCTCATGAATGAAAATTACAAAACTATATATAGATTTTTAAGTCTGACGGCGTCAAAAGTAAATCTTGACGTCGTCATGTCGCCGCCAAAACAATACTCGGATGACCTAGATCCATTCTTGACATCGTCCCGTGTTAACTTCTTCTTGGTCGTCACTTGCAATTTACTCTTGACGGCCTCCTTGACGTCGTCACATGTAATTTAGCCAAAACTCCACTGGATCGTCACGTGTAATTTTATTTATCCATGCAATCCTTATATCATGAAGGCGTCAAGAGCAATCCTTGACGTCGTCAGGCACTGTTCACAGCAATATTTTGGAGACTTTGTCGTTTTCTTCACTTTTCGCTCAAAAAACGTCCAAAATGCTTCCTTTTTCAGATTTCTTCTTCAAAGTACCTAAAATGACAAAAGGAACGATTTAGGGCAATATTTGATCAAATAAACACGACTTAGGGCTTAAATGACCCCCAAAAAGCGGTACACTTTTCGCTTCATCAAATACCCTTACACTTGAGATTTGCTTGTCCTCAAGCAAATGCGTTTTTATTCCAATCAAAATACAAGTTAGGGGTCATTTAACATTGAGATAAAAGTAATTACGACAAATATTCGTTCCACCCTAATCGAAACAAGCACGGAAACTATACACTAGCACCTCACAAATAGTGTTTGGATACTCACATCTCTCGGGTGTAATAAAAGTAAATATCACAAAATGGAAATGGAAAATACCTCTCACTACCTGTCATAGCACATAAATTACCCTTGGCTTGGGAAAAGACCAAACTTTAACCTTTTGTCGTAAGCACCTAATATAAACTATCAAAAAGGTCTTTCACATGGGTTGTAACGTGAGGTGTAGGGATATGATAAACACGGTTTCGTTGGATAAAGGCAATCTTTTCTGGTGGCGAGTTAATCATCTTGGTTAATTACACATATAATATGACGTTGCTAAGCCAAGACTAGACTCGACTTAAGCTAATGAATCAAAAATAACAAAAACTTAAAATAACATAGAATAAAAAGGGATGGTAGTCCATATGTTTTTCTTTTGTTTTTCTCTTCTCTTTTTTTTCCCTACACACTCTTGACCTACTATCCAAAATAATACATCATAGGCAAAACTCCACTGGATCGTCATGTGTAATTTTATTTATCCATGCAATCCTTATATCATGATGGCGTCAAGAGCATTCCTTGACGTCATCAGGCACTATTCACAGCAATATTTTGGAGACTTTGTCGTTTTCTTCACTTTTCGCTCCAAAAACGTCCAAAATGCTTCCTTTTCCAGATTTCTTCTATAAAGTACCTAAAATGACAAAAGGAACGATTTAGAGCAATATTTGATCAAATAAACACGACTTAGGGCTTAAATGACCCCCGAAAAGCAGTATACTTTTCGCTTCATCATGCATTTACTACTTTCGTTTAATTTTTGTTGAATAGTGTCTGTCTTCTGCTTCTACTCCTTGCTGTCTGTTATTTATTTTATGTTATTTACATTCTGATACTTATTATAATCTGATTATATTAATAAAAGTGTAAACCGTTTCCCACAGTCTTAAAACAAATTCGGTTTAACCGAATTTAAAACACCTCGTTAAAATTGGATTAATTATTAACAGATTTTATAAACTATTTTTTGTCAAAATCTTGTTGAATTTATTTCGAAATCAGTTTAAATTTACATATTTGGAGTACAGATCTATAACGTTTTTTAGCAGTTGTTCTTATCAGTTTATAACGAAACCAAGATTGAGTTTCTATTAACTGAATTATCGAAACCAAGATAGAGTTTCGTTGAGTCAGATTTGATACAAGTAGATATCGATTTGCAACAGTTTATTTAACTGTTTGTGTTTGAATTTTCAGGATGACAAACACTACCCCTCCTGGGACTACTATTGTGAATGTGGCTGGTGCGCCAGTTACCAACACGGTTGTTAATCATGCTGAGAAACCAGAGAAATTCAATGGGCATGATTTTAAGAGGTGGCAACAAAAGATGTTCTTCTATCTCACTACTTTGAACCTTGCGTGGTTCTTAAAAGAGAATCCACCTCACGTGGAACCTCCGGCTGAAGGTCAATCCTCTAATCAAGAGGCTGTTCAAGCCTGAAGCATGGAAACATTCAGACTTTTTGTGTCACAACTATGTTCTGAATGGTTTGGTGGACTCTTTGTACAATGTGGACTGCAAGACCAAGACTGCCAAAGAATTATGGGAGTCATTGGAACGCAAGTAAAAAACTGAGGATGATGGTACAAAGAAGTTGGTGGTAGCTCGTTTTTTGGATTACAAGATGGATGATTCAAAGAACGTGATGAGTTAGGTTCAAGATCTGCAGATTTTGCTACACGATATTCATGCTGAGGGAATGACTTTTAGTGAAACTTTTCAAGTTGCTGCTATCATTGAAAATTTACCTCCAAGCTGGGTAGAATTCAAGAACTACCTGAAGCATAAGCGAAAGGAGATGAGTATTGATGACTTGGTTGTTCGTCTTCGTATTGAAGAGGACAACAAGCTGGCTAAGAAAAACACTTATACGCCTGATTCTGCCAAGGCAAATTTGGTTGAGCATGCTTCATCATCTTTAAAGTCTCATGTCAAGGGAAAAGGCAAGGGCAAAGGAAATAATGACAAGAAGAGCAAAGGGAAGTCTGAGTACCTTGATCCTAAAGCTGCAATTGTGAAACAGAAGTTCCAAGGGGTGTGTTTCAATTGTGACCAGCCAGGTCACCGTGCTGCTAACTGTAAGATGCCGAAGCAGGTGACTCCACGCGAGGCAAACATGGTGAATGATGTGGACATGGTTGCTATGGTTTCTGACGTCATTGCCATGATCTCTGAAGTTAACCTGGTAGGTTCCAACAACAGGGAATGGTGGGTTGATACTAAGGTTACCCGTCATGTGTGTGCTGATAAGAGTATGTTTCACTCTTTTAGAGCGGTTAACAATGGAGAAAAGTTGTAGATGGGCAACTCTGCAACTACTGATATCAAGGGTGAAGGAGATGTAATCTTGAAGATGACATCCGAGAAAGAGCTCAAGTTAACTAATGTCTTGCATGTTCCAGAGATTTGCAAGAATCTTGTATCTGGATGGCTGTTAAACAAGTTTGGTTTTTGTCTTGTTTTTTAATCTAATAAGTTTGTTCTTTCTAAGAATCAAATGTATGTTGGTAGGGGATACGCCCTGAATGGTATGTTTAAGCTCAATGTAATGGTTGTTAAGAATGATATCAATAAAATGAATTATTCTGCTTACTTGATTGAGTCTTCTAATGTGTGGCATGGCCGTCTTGGACATATAAATTTTAATTCAATGCGTCGTTTTATTAAATTTAATTGCACACCTAATTTCCATATTGATTCAAAATAGAAATGTGAAACTTGTGTTGAAGCCAAACTTACAAGAGCATTTTTCAAATCGGTTGAACGAAAAACCGAACCACTTGATATGATACACATTGACATATGTCATTTGAAATCACTAGCCACAAAAAGTGGCAATAAGTACATTATCACGTTTATTGATGATTGTACAGAGTATTGCTATGTTTACTTACTGAAAAGTAAAGATGAAGTTATAGACAAGTTTGTTCTATACAAAAACGAAGTTAAGAATCAACTTAGTAAGAAAATCAAGGTGGTACAAAGTGATAGAGGAGGTCAATACGTGTCTCCATTTGCTGATTTATGTGCCAAACATAGATTAGACACGAATTCACTGCTACTTATTCACCTCTACAGAACGGTATTGCCGAAAAGAAGAACCGTACATTGAAGGAAATGGTTAATGCCATGTTGATAAGTTCTGGTTTAAGCCAGGACATGTGGGGGGAAGCCATTCTCACGGCTACTTATCTTTTAAATAAGATACTGATGCGTGTATTGTGTCATATGCAGTATAGGGGCAATTGCCAAATTCAAGTTTTAAATTTATATTTATCCGACTTATCCTATAACACACACTAACGGATAGTGTATCCGATCAATATGTATATAGGGGTAAGTAGAGTGTCGGTCACTAAGAGTGGAACGTAAAGCTTAGTTTTTATATCAGTATTTTAATATCCTAAGTTAGTTTTACAATCTAATCTAACGCAAAGGGGGGGTTTAGTCTGAGAGACTAGCACATATTTGGTTTTATTAAACAGTAAATTAAACTAATGAGAACAAATCAGCGAATAGCAACACGTACACAGATAGATATCTAACACAAAGGGGGGGGGGGGTTTAGTCTGAGAGACTAGCACATATTTGGTTTTATTAAACAGTAAATTAAACTAATTAGAACAAATCAGCGAATAGCAACACGTACACAGATAGATAATAGAAACTATAAGAAGACCTGTCCTGATCATTAAGTAGCTTGTCACTTGTTTTACTGCTAGTTTTATATGAAGTGTATGTAATTAAATCTTTCTCGTTGGGTCGCAATATATCGGCGAGTAAACCCTTAATGATCACTTATACCTATCCTACTTATCTAAAGACGTTAGCTTAAGTAGGCGAGGGGCAGATATGGCAGTCCACGGGCTTAGCTAGGCACAAAGTTTATCAAAGCACTAATAAAAGTCACCTAAGACATCAACATATAAACTTTAATTGATGGGAAAGCAATATTAAGGGGAGTGTTCGATGTTCCGTAATCACAAATCACAAGCCTATCTATCACTACTAGAAAAAGGTCTATCCTTGACTCGCATTTTATCACACACGCTACAAGATGACGCGCAAATAGCAAAGTCATAAAATAAGAGTCATAATGAGTAAATTTTTTATTGGGGATGACTCGTTTTCAGAAGCGTCATAACATAGGGTCATAATGAGTTAAAATTTAGCCTGCTTGTTTTCAGTTTTCACACATTTTTGGCTACTCCTGCCCACTTTTTTTCCCCAAAATCAAATTTAGGATTTATAACCCTAACCCTACCCTTCTCTTTCATTATCATCACCAACAAAACACCACCTCTCCCTCTCTTCTCTTTGTTGCGCCGGCCACCACCATCCACACCACACCGCCGCCGCCACAATCACACCGCCACCACCACCACCATAACCAAAATCATCTCCTCTTTTGTTTGACACTATTCACGCGCCAAAAACACCACTCCACCACCTCGTGTATTGCTCACCGCCGCTCCAAAACACCACCACACCATTCCTTTAATTTGCTTTCGAAGGTTTTGAAGAAAAGGTAAGAAGAAAATGCGTTTTACGCAAGGTTTGACTTTAACGAAAGACAAACATGATGAAATGGGTTTTGGGGTATAAAAGATTAATGGGTTTAATGATTTTGACACATATAATCACGTTTGGTATCGATTTGAGTGATGTTTGTTCGGATTCGTGGTCAAACCATGGTCAAACCCACGATTTGGGTGTGTTTGGTTGTTCCTTGATTGATTTCATACTTGGGTTATTGTTTTTGTTTGATGTTTAGTAAAACTTGGTACTTGGATTATTGATTCTTGTTGTGTTACTAAGGTATAGATTCATGTCAAAACTAGGTATAGATTCATGTAAATTGTCACTTCATTTTTTAGGTATGCAGATATTTCTATTGTGTTTGCATCGGATGGGTTATGGGAACACATGTCGAATCAGAAAGTAGTCGAGATGGTTCACACGAACCCGAGAGAAGTAAGTTTGTTCTCTTTGTTTCAAAATTCAATTGTTTAACACTGATGCTTAATTGTTGTAATATCCTGACTGGTTAGTAAACATTGACAATGGACTGAAACAACTAGTCGGTTTGAATCAGGTAATTGGAGTGTGAGACATGTTTTATGGGTGTCCGATAATGGGTCAAATGTGTGTGGGTCGAAACGGATTTTTGTTTATGCACTAGTCGGGTTTGGTTGACGTTGTCCAATTGTTTTTCTATTAACTTTCTGTAATAAGTTTGATTTTAAAATATATAATTGCAATAATCATTTAATCTTCTCAATAGAGCAATTTAGTTGGCTATACGCTTTTTATAGAAGTACCACTTTCACTGACTTTCGACCTATTTGCCATCTGTTTACACCTCTAACAAAATTATTGAAAGGCTTTGTGTGTGACGGGACTTATGATTTGGTAATAACGGTTGGTTGTCATTTGCAGGCAATTGATGAAGCTGAAGAGGAATGGAGTCAACACAACGCCAAGAAACTAATTAATACAAGTGAAAAGGGGCTGCGTCACTCAATACCCCAGATTTCCCATATTTTCGCGTGGAGTTGTTTGAAGAACGGGTATGTTCATTTTATCGATGATGAATCACAGTTCAAGAGCAATTTTGGTGTGAATGTTGTAAGGGGTATGCTTCGTTTGCCTGCAGAAGACATGCATTGGCGCCACCAACGTGACTCTTTAGACAATCAAAAACAAGTTGTTGCAGATTTTCGTCAAGAATGGGACTCTTTTGACTGGACTAAGCAACTTGATTAGAATAGTGTTGTATTCTCTCAAAATTTGTCACCTGTATTTGACCGTTCTTGATGATTTTTATTAATCTTTCTTTTGTAAAAGCCATTTTCCTTCAATATATCAGGTTTTTAATTGTCATTTAATAGAAAATTAGGAACTGAAAAAAGTTAATTTTTAAAAAAAAAATTAGGTTATGACTCGCAAAAAAGAGTCATAAAACGTGGGTCATAAGTGCGAGTCATAGAAGGATGATGCACAAATGCAAGTCATGAAGCTTTATGATGGGTCTTTCCTTGACTCGCATTTGCGCGTCATAAGGACTCTTCTTGACTCGCATTTGGAGTCAAGGATAGACCTTTTTCTAGTAGTGTATCCTGATGAATTAAAGCTTACTATTACAATAAAACAAAACTACTTAATGAATTAAACACATGCAGAACCTTCTTACAACTCTAAGATCTTTGTTTGGAGTGTGTCTTGTGAAGCTTCTTCGACTGAATTCGTCTCCTTAGGGTTTTGCACTTAAAATTCGTAACAGTCTTGGGGTATTTATACTTTCTGTCTGAGGGGTCGACGCGGCGCATTGAGTGAAGAGATGCGGCGCATTGACTTAATTTCGCGTGGGGTCCACGGTTAATATATTCTGGAATATTCGTACACCGTCTTCAAATGCGACGTAACTTGGTTCTTGTATGCGGCGCATGTCCTTCAGCGTTTTGGATTACATATGGTGAAATCTTGATAGTGATACACCGTATGTCAGAAATATTATGCGGCGTATCTGAAGTAGAACAAGCTTGATCTTCTTCGTTGAGCAAAGTTTCATATGCGGCGCATGCTAGAATTCCATGCGGCACATTCTTCAAAGTCAGGAAATGGTCTTCGAATTTATCCAAGTATAATATTGCGGCGTATTCGTTGAAAGAGATACGGTGCATCTTCTGAGTTTCAGTAGACTTTTGACATCTTGCTAGTTTTGCTCCATATTTCATCCAAAATTGTTAAGTTTCACCAATTCCTTGTTTTTACCTGAGAATTACAAAAGTAAACGATTAAGTATCCATTCTCATAAATAACATAATAAAACAAGTCAAATAAATAGGATAAATGATGACATTAGAATGCACTTATTTGAGTTAATCAAATATCCCCCTACTTGAACTTTACTTGTCCCCAAGTAAACTCTAAACTATAAATTATGAAAATGTATCCTAAAAGTTATTAGGATTTCTTTTTATCATTAAGCACGTATTCGTTTTATCATAATCACACAACCAAACACTTAACTAGTTAGAAACAAAAGATTTTGATTTAAGAACGATCTAATCGTCTCATTGTTTAGTTGTGACGAATATTCTATCATAGGCTTGGCAATCATACACATCTCCTCCACTAAAGCTAAGGAATGACAAGTCTAAAGCGGTAAAAAGGGTTTTTTTTAGGCTTAAGGGTTGAACCTAGCTTCGTTCAAACATCTCCTGCATAAATTTAGTAGATCGCTGGTGCGAGTCCTCGATTCCTCAAACAACGGATGGTCACTAATGTGCTCTTTGGATCACTGGCGCGTTATTTGCATAATGTATGGTCACCAATTCATTACACATTAGATCGCTGGCGCGTCATTCGATCTGTCTAAAACTCGGATGTTCACTACCTCATTCACACATTTAATATTTTTACTTGGCCATCATTGTATCCGGACGCTCGAAAGCTAACAACGAATACAACAATACGGTTGGGTAGGGAAAACATTTAGGATATAAAAGTGGGTGTAAACTAAAAAATAAACAAACAGATAAATTAAGTCCTAGTGTGGTTAATCACTTTCCCAACCATCCCATGAATAAGACTCATATCATTAAATAACTCTCGCTTTTGACACTTGTAACCCACGCTTTAGGTATACACAAGTTATACTCAATAAACTCTTAATCAAAGAATAAACCTTAGTTGGCGTTCCCATAACTACCAACTCCCAATCAATCTATATATATAATACAACAACAAATAGTGGCGATATCAACCACATAATACAAAACTTTACATTGTTGGTTTGTAACAAACTCACCAACTTCTTTTTTCTTTTTTTGATATATATATATATATATATATATATATATATATATATATATATATATATATATATATATATATATATATATATATGGACATCAACATATACTACGACGTGTAAAATTTCACCACATCACTTATAACGATAACTCTGGGTAATCTTTTCCATACTTTTGATAACTTCAGAAAAAACGGTAATAGTGAAAGTAGTAAACACGCGAAAAATAACACGACACGAAAATTATACAATATGTACTTTCACTCCATTGCATTGTGCAATTTCCTGACCTAACCAAATATAATGAATTACGCACGCGAACACAGGTAACATAAGGAAACATACTCTGCCTTAAAGCAACTAACCATGGATATTAATCTATAGGGTAGGCTAAGGTTTAAGGTGTAATGAAACAATTAACAAAGGGTGTATGAAACGAAAGGAATGGTTCTGAGGGTTTTTCTAGGGGCATCTTACTCTAAAAATGAGAGTAACAAACGGTTTTATACGGGAGTTAACTAACCAGTTTAGTTAGTTAATAAACATAACATATTAAAGGCTATTTGGTGTAATCCTAGAAATTTACCGAGTTAGAAAGGTCATTCCTATTATATCAATTGCGCTCATTATGGTGGACTCTGATGCGTGGGAATTGCACCAGGCTTTACCTCTCGAGGGATCTCGAGAAGCTTACAACCCCCACCAAGCAGTGTACCTGATCGTTGTAGTATAGTATAGTGACAAGTACCGGGGGATTGATCGTTCAACTCAAGAATAGTGTCGCTAGGATTAGAAAGCCTAAAAACTAGGTCTAGAGGTGAGGGATGATTCTTTTTGTATTTTCATATTTTATGAAAAGCAATTAAAATCTCGGATTTTGGAAGAGTGGGCGGAATTAGTTGCTAATCAACTAACCCAATAACTAAGATGCAATCAAAATAAACTAACAAAAATGAAAATAAAGCTAATTAAACTAGTGGTGTGAACAATAAATGGGAAAATTGTGTTTACTTAGATTTCATTACTCCCTAGATATCTTTTACAGGTTGATAGTTTGTTACAGTTACGTGGATGACGGGTTATATTCCTTAATACCAATCGTGGGATAGCGTACGTACTTCCCCAACTCTATAAGCTCCTACTTCACTCCTATGTCGAGCCTGCAAGAAGCTCCTAACATAGGATCATTATAATTCGCTCATGCATTAAATACAACCATAAAAACCTAGTACGCATTGGTTCATGTTTCTTAAGACGTTCAAGCAAGTTACACTATGGAAGTCTGCCAGTTTTCTTAAGCCTAACATCAAAATCATTCATCCGTAACAACTATAAACAAGCAATCAACCCATAATCAACATCTAGGTTTCACTACATCTAAGCAAACACACAAGAGATCTAGCCTAGCATGTTAAAATCAAGACAAGCGTAAGATATATTCAAACAACACATAGACATATTGAATGAATTGAAAGGATACTTATCTTAATTGAACATGAAAGGTTTCAAAGGGTAAAAAACCCTTGAAAATACTGATAAAATCGTGCTAGGGTTTCTCCAAGTCGTCCCTAAAATTGTCCTCTCTATTGAATGAAAATTACAAAACTATATATAGATTTTCCAAGGTGACGGCGTCAAGAAGGAAATTCTGATGCCGTCAACCCGCCGCCCACAATAAAATCGGATTGCCTAGATCCAGATCTGATGCCGTCAAGAGTGATTCTCCTCTGGGTCATCACGTATAAAGGGACCATGACGGCGTATGGTGACGCCGTCATGCCCTAGTGCAAAAACATTCTGGACCGTCATGGACTCTTTCCTCTTCTCCTCTTGTTTTTCCTCTTGACGCTGTCATTAAGAAGCTTGTGACGCCGTCAGGTACTGTTCCCAGCAAGGAAAATTAAAACTTTGCCGTTTTCTTCACTTTTATGCTCCAAAAATGTCCAAAATGCTTCCTTTTCCAGAATTCACTCCAAAAGTACCTAAAATCACAAAAGGAACGATTTAGGGCAATCTTTGATCAAATAAATTCAATTCCGGGCTTAAATGACCCCCTAAAAACGGATCATTTTTTGCCTCATCAGACTCAAACAGTATGCGAGCCAAGTTCTAAAGTTTACTAGTCACATGCATAAAAAATATTTTAGCAAATAAAGTTATGTGTGCGGTTATGCAACTTAGATTTAACAAAAACATGCAAATTTTTTTAATTTTATATATTTAAGCATAGATTAAGCATATTTTTGAAATTTTAGGACAAGCAAGCGTTCTAATTCTCCATCCCCCCACTTAAGTTAAACAACGTCCTCGTTGTTTCTAATAAAGATTAAAAACAAGAAATAAAAAGAATTAGAATAGGAAACTCCCCTGAGATTTGCTCGTTATGATCCTCCATTATGCGTTTGTAAGCAAAATCTACTTTCTTGTGGGCGAAAAAGCGTTCAACCCTCCATGATTGACGTCTCCACAGAAAGTACAGAAACGTATATATACCTTTGTTCAAATAACACACCTGTATTAAGATTGTAACTATTTGCACGTAATTCATTAGTAGTTAGCGAAAGCAAAACCTAAAAATCAAAAATTAAAAATTTAGAAATCATCAGGTCAGTCGATACGCCGCATCCATTGAATTGGATGCGCCGTATAGAGCCTGGAATAAATACGAATTAGAGAATCAGATGCGTCGCATCCTTAGCCAGGGATGCGCCGCATTAAATAAACTGACAGAATGTTTTAAAGTAAAATAAAATGCAGAAAATAAAACATATGATCTGATCAGTTGATACGCCGCATCTATAGGATGAGATGCGCCGCATTGACTGTAGATCTGACGGACTCGACACAGAATAACAGTAAAGGATAAATCCGGGTTGTCTCCCGGTGATCACTTTTCTTTATTCCAGAGTCTTCAAGTTAGACTCACATTCAGCTCTATTTTGTTCTTGTGACGTCCCATCCTTCGTTTTTCATGCGAAAGATGTTCCCATAAATTTGTGCAACGTTTTCTTCGGATTGAGTTAATTGTTCACTAATCACGGCCTTAATCGCCACATACTCTTCATATGGTCCCAAAGAGTATTTTACGACCCCATATTTTTTAAGAATCATAGTGGGTTGATTGTTGTAGGCGATCCCAAGTAGTTGACACTTCTTATAAGTGAATTTTTCTTATTCACTATCATCAGGTTTTGAGTAATCATCTTTACTCGAATTGTCATCGAGCTCATCTTCCTTTAGGAATTCATCGAGATTTTCTTGAGCATTGACGTGGGGATGGCAATAATCACTATCATTGACGGATTGATTACAACCTTGTATTTCATCCCATTTTCTTTTTAATTTCCATTGCAACCCCCTATCAAGCTTTGTATAATCATTGAATTCCCTATGTACCCACTCCCAAATAGTGGTATTCGATGCTCCTTTGACTTCCTTCAAGTATTCGATTTGTCCTTTTTCCTGCAAAGCTTCTGCCTTGCGTGGGCAGTCTTCAACTTGATCGTACCAATTGTAATCTTCGAAGTAAACATTGTTACCAACTCTTCTCATTCCAATTGTGCTTCCCCCATTACAGGTTCCGTCGTTCTTCTAGTCACAACTCGGCCATTCACTAAATCTGTCCTTGAAACGTATAGGCTTACAAGTGTGATCAATATGCCCGAACTCCCAAGGTTTATCAGCAACCCATGGTATTTGATTGTTCCATTTATAATACCAGGTGTTTTTGAATTCCTAATACGTTTTGAACCCTAGTAAATCTACAGTTAACACATCAACATCAATTTTCAACAAAAAATTAAATTCATTGAATTCCTTGCATAATGGTGTTTCATAATCGAACAGATCCGTTTCAATCCCAAATAATTCTGCTGCTTCATCATCGGAATCTTCATTCTTGTTCTCATTTCTCCAATAAGTCCAAAGTTCATTTTTCAATGATGGGGACATATTTCCTGGGTAACAAAATTTGAAATTCATCCAATGAGAGAAATTTCTACTAAACTTTTCCAAGAATTTCATTTGAAGATCCATCCAGCAATCGATAGAATTGGCATGCTCTTTGTCCATCCAGCACTTTGCGGATCCTGTAAGTGTAATGGGAAAAACTCGAAGAATAAATTGATTAAAGGTTGTATACTTCGGTCGGTAATATTTAGCAATATCAAGGATTCTTTCAACATGCTCATCATCATTCTCACAATTTGATCCGTCGAAGGTGTTGAATTGCAGTAATTTGACAAATCGATCGTTTGTAATAAGCTTGCTTATCGCGTCGAGCTTTGGCCTTGAAGTTATGGTCCCATAATCTTTCCTGTTTCCGTCCTTGTATTCCTTTATCCTTGGTTCCATCGTTGTCTTCTTCATTCTTTCTTCTTCCTGAGATTACCACAAAAGCATCAGTAGGGTATGTTCAACAAAGTAGAATATCAGAAAATTAACAACGAAAACGGAATACAAAAAATAAAATTTACTGATATCTACAGACGATGCGCCGTATCTTAATCGTTAAAAATTAATCAGTCTTTTATTCAGAAAATCACTATGCCGCAGTTAATAAAATAAATGTGCCGTATGTTTTAATAATCAACAAATCAATTATATTTATAAAAATAAGATGCGCCGTATTAGCAGAAGCTAATGCGTCGTATCTTCGTTATGTTTCAAAATAAAAGATTTTTTATTCAGGTAATGCGCCGTATCGAACGAAATTGATGCGTCGCTTTCTATTTAATTAATTCGAAAACTGTTTTTAATAAAAAGTTAAATACGCCGTATCTATGAAACAGATGCGTCG
>JARVZY010003631.1:0-26042 GCA_030686995.1 Artemisia argyi | reverse complement strand
GAGCGAAACTCTACAAGCATATTTTGCAACACAGAGAGACAAAAATTGGATGATGATTGAGTTGTACCGATTCTTGAATCAGAACGAAGATGTCGTTTTTAAGTTTCTACTAGAGAGCTTTTCATCGTATTATTGTGGAGATGGTGCGATTTATGTTGAAGGCATTGAATTTCGGGCCATTGACAAAGTAAGTTTGAAAATATCCCTTGGCTCGTTCCTCCTATCTTCTGTAAATATGGTTGTATAAAGGGGTTGGATGCATGGAAAAAAATAAGTTAAAATAATCATGTTCTTTGTTGTATACCTTACATGATTTGCACACAGGTGAAACATGATGATATCGAATATATGAAGGAAGTCCAACAAGTATTGAAATCAAACTTCAATGTGGATCAGGTGCAACAATTGCCAACTGAAGAAATATCGAAAATACACAACAATCATGATGAGTTGTTCTGGTTGGGCAAATTAAATGGAAAGAAACTTCTTGTGCTTTCGGCAAAGGCAGCTTTATACAAATCTTCTAACGTGGATCTTTTTACTTCAAAACCATCAACTGAGTCCAGGTTTGATTTCTATTTGAACTAATTTTGTTACAGTTTCCTTTAACCGCTAATCTTTTTCAAATTGTACATTCACAATGCACTTAACTATACTTCTATTTGAACTATTTTAACACGTCTCACGAAGAACTAGGTTCGATAATTATTGGTCGTAATCTTCTTTGTTGTATGTAATCATGTTATATATGATACATGCAGATTTCAAAAGGTGATTGAGCTTTTGCCACAACAAGTATTTTATATCAACTGCATGTTTAGAAGTCAAATGTTGTCACTGGATACAGAATACGTGTGTTACCTTGTGTTCAAGATTTCAGAAGAATATCAAGGGCTGCATAATCCGGTGAGAGTACGAGATTTACTCCGTGAAGAAGATGAAGAGGCGGAAATTTTCGTTTATCTTATAACCCCAAGTCAGTTTAATATTCATGATTTTACTGGGGTTCCAAAACAAAGGGAAGATGGATGGATGGAGATTCAACTGTGGAAATTTAACTCAGCCCGTGAACTCAAGGATGACTCCCTTTCTATTAACATGAGATTTGCAAGTCTCGAAGGGATGTTGTCTGGCCTCATTGTATGTGGCCTCGAGTTTCGGCCAATGTAAAAGAACTTTTCCTGTATTTATTAGAATGTGTTTATATTTAGAATCAGGGAAAGGCTCTTAGAGTACATACCGAGTATTTTACATGACCGCGCTTCACTACGGGTGAATGAAGCTTCCGCTTTTCGTCTATTGAGTTTTAGGACGTAAGTAACCAAATGATTACGTAAAAAGAATTGGTTTGTTTAGATCGAAGAACCAGTGTTTTAAAACCCGGTTTGACCCGGCCGGTTAAACCGTGACCCGGTGACTCGGCCGGGTCAATTAAAAAACCGGTTTTTAAAACATTGCGAAGAACTTAAGTTATAAATAGTTTCTACTTGTACTTATACCTATTATATATGGACATAGTTAATTTCAGAGTATACATCAAAATAAAATAGTTAGTTAAAATTATTAAAAGGACTACATAAACAATCTTATAAAAATTTGTCAAATTTCTATCATAATTTATACAAAACTAAAATACTAAAGATTAATAACAGTTTATAAAAAACGCTACTGTTTTCTCAATTCGTCACTTTCATAAAAATTTGAGTTAATGTCATTTTTCGTCCCTGTGGTTTGCCGGGTCAATCACGTTTAGTCCCTGCCGTTAAAATTCGTCGGGTTTGGTCCCCATGGTTTACAACCCATACGGGTTTGGTCCCTTGACCAAGGTTTCCGTCAGTTGACCAAGTATTATTGCGACGTGGCTAATAAGTGGGGGGCAATTTAGTCATTATACTTGTCTCTATATCTCTTTTACCTTTTAAAACACAAACACAGAACCATCACAAACACAAACACAAACACAATCCTAAAAACACAAACACAAACTCAGAAACAATGGTATGCTGCAAACGTTGTGGATCAATAGCCATTATCAAAACATCTTGGACACGTAGTAACCCTGGAAGAAGGTTTTATTGCTGCAGTAAAAGGGTTAGTATTCAATTTTTGATTTTTAAAAAACCCCCAAATCGACCTAAGTTGACCTAATTTTGTGATTTGCAATGTAGGTAGCAAGTTGTGGGATTGTAGATTGGTATGACCCTCCTATGTGTGATAGGGCTGTTCAAATCATTCCTGGGCTACTAAATTCAATGAATCGGCTTGAGGGAGATTTACTTGAAAAAGCTAATGAAGCCAAAAGAAATAATGAATGGTTGATCATCAGTTGGTGCTTGTTTTTCTTTTATGTATTGTTAAAGTGATATGCTTCTTCATCTAGTGAATCATCTAGGGTAGATTGGTAGCATGTGTATGTATGTTATGTCAAGACAGTTGGTGCTTGTGTGGTCAAGTTGTATTTTGGGTCTTAATGAATGAAAAATTATCAATTTCAACTTGACAAACAAATTAGTCTTTAATTTTTATTTCATTAATGCATACATAGATGCATTTTTCATTTAGCTTGTTGTAGCATACATAGATGCATTAGACAAGGATTGTTAAAGACATTACACAGGTGCATTACATAGATGACCTAGCCCATTTTCCCTTTCCCTGAGGTGCCAGTTTGTGATGAATTGTAAATCCTCCTCCACTTCTGTGCCTCAATGACTTCCCAAGTGTGCCTATTTGGCAAGCCTATCACTTGACCCCTGCCTTCATATGGAACATCACCAACAGGGTTATTGTTAACATGATAGCTAGCAAAAGCACCCATAGCCTTTTGGGAGACACCTTCATTGCTTGTAATCACCATCTTGGACTAAGCTTGCTCAGAAGTACCCTTTTTAGACTCACATTGGTCCTCTTCAGATGTTGAGTGATAGCTAGACACCAAGCTATCATTAAAAGAGCTGAAATCAGAGCTTGATTCAACCTTTTTTCCCTTGGCTTTTGTGTTACTTAAGCTTGGACCATTAGCTATTGGTGGAAAGTAATTTGTCCAACCACTTGATTCAGATGAATCAGATGATATGTCAATCACTTGAGGCTTGGAACTCATTCTTGATACTAGTATGTTGATGAACTTTGTTGTTTTTTACAGATTGTTAAGGTGTATATGTGTGTTGTGTATATATGTGTATTTATAGTAACAAAGAATGACTAGAGTCAATGCAAAAGTAAATGCAATTAACCATACTAAACCTTTGGTTGGTAATTGCAGTTATGGTTCTGCATTCTTGAAAGTATAAGCAATGTGACTTTGACTTTGAAAGTCGAATTGTACATGCATTCTTGGTATAACCAACACACAGCATAAGCATATTTCATTTGGCTTTTGCACTTGTGCATTTGTTTTTTTGGAATTAGAGACAGAGTAGCTTTGACTTTTACAGTTGTGCATTTGTTTTTTTCACTTTTACAAGATATGCATTTGTGCATTTGCAGCTGTGACAGCTTTGGCTTTTACAAGCAACACATCTTTGCAGGTGTGCATTTGCTGTTTTGGAATTAGAGAGAATAGCAAATTTGACTTTTACAGTCAAACCATAAACATTCATAGACACATTATGTCATGAAAAAGTAACTTGTCCAACATCACATGACAGAAACACATAAAGGGCCATAACAGATTAGGCCAAATGTAACAAAACACAAACATGACATAAGTTATAATAATCCATAAGCTACTACAGAAACATAACATTAAGGAGAATTGAATCTGTTAGCACTTGTCTTTGTCCTCTTTGATGGTGAATCTTGTACGAGCAATGGAAGTGGTCTCACTCTAGTAGGGGCACTTGAACCTTGTGTACCAACAACAACAGAAGTTTGTGAAGCATGTGGAGCCTGAGACATGACCATACTCTGTTGTGAACCTACACTTGCTTTCTTAGAACCACCCCCTGTCTTCTTTGAGCCACCACTTGCCTTCCTTGATCCACCACTTGCCTTCCTTGA
This sequence comes from Artemisia argyi, assembly GCA_030686995.1. Lineage (NCBI taxonomy): Eukaryota > Viridiplantae > Streptophyta > Magnoliopsida > Asterales > Asteraceae > Artemisia > Artemisia argyi. Next base: position 22,040 of record JARVZY010003631.1, on the reverse strand, counting down.
TCCACCACTTGCCTTCTTTGACCCACCAGGAGCAGTCTGTGAACCACTATCTCTTTGACCCTTGCAACTTCTTCTGTTGTGTCCAACTTGATTACACAGTTTGCAAGTCACACTTTTTCCTGATCTACTTAACCTGCTACCTTGTACCATTATATCTGCAAGTTCAGCAGCACTCTTTCTTCTTTTTTTCCTAGGCCTGCCAACTTGGGGTTTATGATCTAGGGGGATAATAGTGTTTGGAACATTGGACTTTTCCCAAAAATCAGGTGATCTAGTGGGATTAATCTTAGACCTATACATTTCTTCCCATGTTGAAAGCCAATGACATGGATGACAATAAGACTCTGGTATGGCAGTTTCAATCCCATTGGTAGCCATATTCCATATGGATGCTACTGCATGTTTACAGGTTATCCCACTCAATTCCCACCTTCTACAACTACAAGTTCTATCCCTGATGTTTACTACACACTGGTCACCCCAAGGACTGTTTACTTGATATAGTTCACCCCCATTCCACTCAACCTATTAAATTATATAAATTAAGTAATGGCTAAAAACAAATAAAAACTGATAAGGAACCTATGGAAATTAAGTATTACCTTCAGTGGTGCTGCTGCTTTAATAATTTTCTTTAAAATCTTAGATGCATGAGGGGTAAGAGGGCCATCAGACCTGCTTATTACCTTTTGAACATTGACTATTCTTTTCATAAGGTATTCCCTTATGTATTCCAAACATGTGATTATTGGCTTGTCCCTTGCATCTACAAGTTGTCTGTTGAAAACTTCACACATGTTGTTCAAAAGGACATCAGACTTTGCCCTACCTGCAAAAACCATGAGTGAATATGTTAAAGATATTGACATTTCATAAAGTAACTAATTTAACATTCATACTAACCAGAAAAGTGACTTTTAGACCAATGTTGTGGTGGAATCTTCTTCAACCACTCATAAGCCTCTTCTTTATGAGCTTTAACTGCTTCCATGTTTCTGTCAAACATCTGAACAGTTGTAGATGTGGCACACTTCCATAACAAGTCTTTGTACATCTCCCCTCTCCATGACAGCTTCATGTTGTCATATATATGCTTAAGACAGTATCTATGTTCAGCACATGGAAAGGTCTCTGCAATTGCAGGTATGACACCCTAAAGAGTAAAACAAGTTAATTTTAGACAGTATCTATGTTCACAATATATTTTAGACAAAGTATTTAGTAATCATACCTTTTGCCTGTCAATAATAAAGGTAAAGTTGGAGTTGCTGAATAGGTTGAGATCATCACCAAGCCAATCAAGAAACCATTTCCAAGACTCTTTTGTTTCAGCCTCTACAATTGCATAAGCAAGTGGGTAAATTCCATTGTTGGGATCTACACCTACTGCTGTCAACACTTGACCAGGGAAAGGACCAGACAAAAAACACCCATCCAACCCCAACAAATCTCTCTTTCCTTTCTTGAAACCTTCTTTTAATGCACCTAAACATACATAAACCCTCCTAAACTTCCTCTCAAGAACTTTGATGGGGTCTGGTGGTCTTTCTAAATCAATCCTAACAGTTGTATCAGGATTCTGGTTTTGTAGCTCAATAAGGTAGTCTCTCAGTTGTGAATAACTCTTAGTGTAATCACCAATCACTTTTTGTTTGGCCAACATCTTAGCTCTTTGAACTTTTTGGTTTGACATACCAACTTCAAGTTTTCTCTGTAATTGATCTTTAAGAGCATTCACTGGAATTTTTGGATTGGGTTTAATGGTTGCCTCTACTTCTTTTGACAAGAACTTTGCTGTGCATTTCTTCACAACTCTTGATTGTAAACATTTGTGAACATCCTCAAAAGCTTTCACTTGCCATGTTTCCTCATTTGGTAATTTTGAGCACTGCAAAAACCATGGGCATTGAGTTTCACTATCTTTTATAGCCACACTTTTTGACCTAATTTTTGGTCCAATAACAGCTTTTAACTTATTGGGCTTACCCTTTACTTGTGGCCCATCAGCTAGCCCACTAGAAACCACAGGGTCCATGTTAGATGTAAAAGTTGGTGTCTTTCCTTTACAAACTACTCTCACCCTAACCTTGTCATTCTTTTTTAACCACAACTGCCTTCTTTGTTCAACAGCAACCCTTGTAACCATCTCCTTTATTAGTTTGCTGCTAGCAAACTGTTGACCAATGAAAAAATTTTCTTTCCAAATGCTTTTCTCCTCACTAACCTTATGCATCCTAGCCACTTTCCTTAGTGCTTTTCTCATCTCACCTTCAACATATGAGTCAGTCCCACTATATAACTCATCGTTATCAACCTCATCCTCCTGAACCACCTCATTATCTTCTTCTACATTCTCTGCACATCCTATCCATTCTGAATTTTTGTCTATGTTCTTCTTAAACTCAGCCATATCAACTTCTACAATGTTCATCATCTGCTCTTCATCAACTACAAAATCACTATCATCACTATCATCACTGTTTGACTCATTATCACTACCTGAACCATTGTCAGTATACCCATGTTCACTACCTGACCCATTGTACCTCTCACCACTATATGAACCAATTGTATCTATCCAATTCACCTTCCCACCTTTGTAACGTACCTTAGGAGGGCTTGTGAATGCACCTCCATGGTTAATCTTTAAACAAAAGACTGTTGGAAACTTACCTGAATACAAAAAATCACGATTTACATTACAACCTACTATTTTAATTAAAAACAGAGTAATAACATTAAGGTAGTGTTTACTTACTATAATCATGATATGGATTTGAAGCTGATCCCTTTTTACGCACCCTCCACTCACACAACATTGTGTTACTAAACTAGGGTTTCATCCAATTTATGCTTCGATCGACAATGTGGGTGTGTGTGTTTATGATTTGGAACCATAAGGATCAAATATGATGGGTTAGGGTTTGATAAACACCCCCAAATGCGTGCCATTGATGAATTACCAAAAATACTCCCGTTTTATAAACGTTTTAATATGATCTAACGGTCAACTGACGGAAACCTTGGTCAAGGGACCAAACCCGTATGGGTTGTAAACCATGGGGACCTAACCCGACGAATTTTAACGGCAGAGACTAAACGTGATTGACCCGGCAAACCACATGGATGAAAAATGACATTAACTCTAAAAATTTTAAAGTTATTAATATTTGATTAAGAAGATAAGTAGAATTATCAACGTCTACAAATCATAATAGAATGTAACCAAAATCCTTATACAATATAAGAGAATATACAAAGTGTGCAAATGGATATTTTGATTAAATAATGGGAAAACTCGATTTTGAAATGGAGCCTCTAATGTTGGTAATTTAGTGTTATTAACTATTTTAGGTGATTGCGTTTTATTTGAGACCAACGGGTCTTATACAAGTTTAGCTCAAGACAAGTTAGAAGGTACGGAGTGCACACTCGTCATAGTTAGCTTGATAACGCCACGACAAAGATGCGGGGTCCAGGGGCAGCACCCCTAAACGGTTTTTTTTAATTGCTGTTAACATTTTTACCCGCCAAAACCCAACACATGCATCTTTTACTAACCAACACAATGGTTGGTAGATAACCGAAATGAATGGCGATTTTGATCCAATCCACCAGACATGGATCGTTTTGGGTTAGTTTTGTTTCTTACCTTGTGACGTTAAATTTTTGAAACTGGGTGACGACTTAATGTGTTATATCATACGGGTTATCATTAGTTTTTTTTATTAATCCCAACCCAACCTAGTAATGACCCGTTTCTCAAAAGTAACCTGACTTGCCTTTTTTTTTCCACCTATAGCATCTCAAGAGAACTAGTTCTTGTCCCAAAACAACTCATTTAAAAACACTCAAAACTATTATAATGTTTCTATCTGATACTGCAAACAAAATCAGTTGCATACTACCATTTTTGCTGCTGATTTAATGGTAGAATTATATATATATATATATATATATATATATATATATATATATATATATATATATATATATATATATATATATATATATATATATATATATATATATATATATATATATATAGGTGCACCAATATGCTTTCTTTTGTTTTACATGTAAAGCTTACATGTGTGAGTGTACGTACGTATGTGCTTGTCAATAATCATAAAATTGCTAAGACAGAGAGGTTAGTTGAAAGCAAAATCATAAGCTTAAGCTGAGTATACTGCAAAATTACATATCTAAAAAAGTTGTATTATAATAATACAAAATAACAATGATAATAATGTCTAGTAGGGTTAGCTACCTAGGACCAACTTGGTTCAATCCAAGTATGAGGGTAGGTGTTATAACGACTTATTCTGCTAAAATGTTCTTCACTGCCCATGGGATCGAATGTGTCATACTTGCATGTTTCAAGTGAATAGAAGACTATCCTCTTGTTCTTGGAATGCAATTCTGGAAAATAGATCTTGTTCTCCCATGGGATCGAATGTTGAGATTTTGCTTCAATGCAAAAACATGTTGTACTGCAAATATAAATCATGTTCCTTCCCAAACTATCTAACTTCTCCCATTCTTTTGTAGAATCGTTCATCTTTGTAACACCCCCAAAATTTGATACAGCGGAAGACTCAACAAGCTTTCGGGGTGCTACGGTGATTGGTATCCAACACAAGACATAATAGAACGAGATAAAGTAAACATAATAAAAACGCAACCAAAACGGGGTTTTAATTTTACATTTATCCCAACCTCATTCAGAGTCAGGCCTAAAATAAAATAACAGTAGGTCCATAATTCAATATCAGAGTTTGGAAAAATAGATCCATAAACCGAGAGCCTTAGCCGAGCCTTCCATTCCAAGCATTCGTATCATCACTTAATTACCTTAGAAAACGTGCTAAAAGTCAGCTTTCGCTGGTGAGATCATAGGTTTAAATTCATCTAACAATATAGTGGACATACGCAAAACGCTTGCTAGCTAGACTAAGGATTCACTAAAAGCCTGCGGATACCCTCCGCTCCAATCCTAACACACGGATACCCTCCGTTCCAACATAGATATTCGGGTAACCCCCGCAATACCGATAAATACTCGGATAACCTCCAAAGTATCATTAACCTATAGGTGCACGCTACAGTATCTAAATAAGCCAACCTTGAATAGTACACACGAACCGTGTGACTAAAGCTGACAATTCCAAACAATAACCAAATAAGCCAACCTTGAATAGTACACACAAAATATATGTGACTAAAGCTGACAATCCACCAATAACCAAATAAGCCAACCTTGAATAGTACACACAAAATATATGTGACTAAAGTTGACAATACATCCTAGTCCATATGCATAGCAAGTTTTAGAAAGAATATAGAAGCGATAATAGTCCACATAAAATAATTTGTACGTTTCTCACCCCAAGTATTGAAAACATAGTTCAAGAGTAAAAGTGGGGCTATGACTCACCTCAATGTCCAGAAAATAGCAAGAAGAAGTCGGTAGAAATAAGATGTATAGTAACTCACAAAACAGCAACTACGGACTCGGCACGACCTAACAATATCAACTCGTTCAGAAATCATTTCCTCAAATTCAAAATATTCCCAAACCCGGACGTAATCCGTTTTATTTTCCGAAAATCCATTTCGTATTAGTTTGGTGTATTTACGTTTTGTATCTATACGGGTGGTGGGTCGACACAAAACAAACCAAAAAGGTCGCACAAAGAATAATAAAATAAACTATAGATCTAATATTAGCCCAATATATCATTTAAATAAATCGCCAAAGTTTATCAAATCCGTCGATTTGATAAGCCCCATATTTGCTTACGTAATATACCGTTCCAAGATTACACCCATTCCTAAAGCACATAGCACATAAACACTATATGGTATATATCGTAGTTTAATAAATTCCTTATATACATCGTCAAATTGGCCAGATTCCCCGATATATATATTTGCAATTTATTACCCTTTACATATACCAAAACCTATGGGCGTCGTAGGATACGATGCCCATTAATATATTCATTTCGTATAGCCAAATAACCCGGTTCAACCCTTCGGGTAAGTGGTTATTTAGTTATAGAAAACGTTTATATTAATCGTCATATATCTGTGACAACACGAAAGTCACAAATAAAACTTACCTGAACTCGAGTGACTACGACTCCGCATAACTCGATAAGTTTACTCGTTATATATATATAAATGACCCTTTTATTTAGTGTTTAGTAATTGTCGAGAGTTTCTCGTTTTATAACACATTTTTATAATAATAATACGTTCAATAATATTACGCTACTCTCGTAGCCTAATATATATCTAGTCGTATTATTTATAATATGACTCGTGATTATTATTATTATTAATATACGCGCTTATATAATTATATATCCGTTATTCACGTCTATATATTCATATAAACGTTTATATTATAAATAACTATTATTACGAGTTTTATTATTTATGTTTTATTTGTAAATAGTTATCGAGTCATACGAAATGGTCACATGTCCGAGTCATGACTCTCGGCTCATTGTCCAAGTCCAAAGTAATAAGCAATAGTCATAAAAACAAATGCGTCTCCGTCCAACACAATCCCAATCCACGTGCTACAACAATAGGGTCCGACTACGGCACCCGACTAACCTATCTCCGTCAATCTAAGTGACCGTCTCACAATCGGTCCCCAAAACCATTTTTCGTCAACACTTCTTCAAATAATACCACGAGTCCAAAATAACTCGTTAACCGCATCAAAATCCAATAAGCCGCAATAATAACGATAACCAACAATTTATACAAATAATAACCATAAAACAAACTTAGCCGAAATGTATATATTTCGACATCACCAACGGTTCTCAAAAATTAACCGTATTCGGGTCAAATACCAAGTCAACCCAAGTCAAATTCATATACCAAGAGCCACGTGGGTCCCACCCGAGACCACCATGGTCGCGGCTAGCTCACAAGAGCTCGACCCAAATGAAACAAACCGACCCATATGGGGTCTTCGGCTCCAACATGAATCTATCAACACCCATAACCAATCCAAATCCAACTAATCAATCAAACCAAATCAAACAAATAATCACAATGACCAAATGTGGTCAACAATCAAGAAAACGGGTCAAAGATGACCACCACGACCCGGAATCAAATAAAGTCGAGGGTGAGACCTCGGCTAGGGGTCGACCACGCAACAAAAACCCAACCAAACTTCAAAACCCGGATACCAAACCAAGATTTAACAAGTTTCTAACAAAACCCATTATTATTTTTATCCATTTCTTCAAAATCCGACCCAAGTTAATATAAATTCGTGGGTTTGGGTTCGTTTTTCAACAAAATCGATGCACCTCGTGCACACTTACCCGTGGATCTACAAAATCAACCAAGAAAAATGATGGTGGTGAGGTGGGTGGCGTCGGTGGTGTTAGTACGAGGTGGGGATGATGGTTTTTGGGCGCGTGAATCACCACAAAATAACAAGGATGATGTGGGGAGTGTTTTGGGAGTGGCGGTGTACGGTGGAGAGCGGCGGTGGTGGCCGGTTTTTGGGTGGCCGGCGGTGGAGAAAGAGAGGAGAGGGAGAGGGTGAGTTGTTAGAGTGAAAGTGATAATATGAGGTTAGGGTTTAAATAAGGTATTTTTCACTTTAGGTCCCTCAACTATATTTTCTTATTATTTTGCACACCAAACCTTTTTACCTCCAAGTTTAATTAATAAAACGTCCCCTCACGTAAGTGAAAACTTACGATTAAAATATTAAACGTCCCCGAAGCTCGTTATATTCACCATGTGACGGACTATATATATTATTCCACCGAAATTTATAATAAATACGTTACTAAAAATCCAACGTATTAAAAGTCTTAAGTTTTTGAACTTTTCAGTTTCCTAGTGCCGGAGTCAACGTAGTACCAAGTGAGAATTTAAGAATACATCACCGAGCATAATTTTATAATGAATTATTAAAATAATTCACGAATTCCATGACGTCTAAAAATAATTATCCATAAATATTGGTCTTACAAGTTCGTTGCGAATAAAAATTTTAAATAAAAATTATTAACGAACTCTAACGTAATGCGGGTTTTCAAAATAACTCCCTAAATTGCCGGTTGTCACATCCTCCCAGTCTCAGAAGAAACCCGTCCCGGGTTTCTCTCGGAACAATTTGTCTACGAAGTGAAAAGCTTCGGATATTTCTTTCGGAACTCGTCCTCACGTTCCCACGTAAATTCTGGTCCGTGTCGGGAATTCCAACGAACCTTGACGAGCGGAATGCGACTTCGCTTGAGTCGTTTAACTTCACGATCTAAAATCTCAATTGGCTCTTCCACAAAATTCAATTTCTCATCAATACGAATATCCTTCATCGGAATAATAGGCATCTCATCAGAAAGATATTTCTTCAAATTACTAATGTGAAACACGTCGTGAACTTTACTCAGTTCATGTGGTAATTCCAACCTATAAGCCACGGGCCCAATTCTTTCTAAGATAAGAAATGGTCCAATGTAGCGTGGGTTGAGCTTTCCACGTTTCCCGAAACGTATCACACCCTTCCAAGGCGAGACTTTCAGCATCACTTTGTCTCCAACCTGGAACTCTAAGGGTTTACGTCTCTGATTGGCGTAACTTTTCTGCCTATCTCTGGCTGCTTGCAACCGATCACGAATCTGAGCTACTTTCTCTGTAGTTTCCAAGATAAGTTCAGGGCCTGTGAGTTGGCTATCTCCAACTTCTGCCCAACCGATAGGCGAACGACACTTTCTGCCATACAAAGCTACAAATGGTACAATTTTAAGACTTGTGTGGTAGCTATTATTATAGGAGAATTCCGCAAGGGGTAAGTATTTCTCCCAGCCTTTACCAAAGTCTATGATACATGCACGAAGCATATCCTCTAACGTCTGAATGGTCCTCTCACTTTGACCATCGGTTTGGGGATGATATGCAGTACTCATATCAAGTCTCGTCCCCAAAGCCGTTTGAAGTGATCGCCACAAAGCTGACGTAAAGCGGCTATCGCGATCCGAAATAATAGATATTGGGACTCCATGACGTGAAATAATTTCCTTCACATACAACCTCACAAGTTTATCCACACTATCATCTTCACTAATTGCTAGGAAATGAGCAGACTTTGTCAGACGATCCACAATTACCCAGATAGCGTCACAACCGCTAGCTGTCCTCAGTAATTTGGTAATGAGGTCCATTGTAATCCGCTCCCATTTCCAGACTGGAAGTTCTGGTTGCGTTAGTAATCCTGACGGTCTATGATGTTCGGCTTTAACCTTAGAACATGTCAAGCACTTACTAACGTACGATGCTATATCTGCCTTCATGTTTGGCCACCAATATAACTTCTTAAGGTCTTGGTACATCTTGTCAGATCCCGGATGAATAGAGTACCTCGACTTATGCGACTCATGCATAATTAACTCCCGAATTCCTCCATATAAAGGTACCCAAATCCGATCTCCAAAACATAGTAATCCATCAGAACATTTAACAAATCCTTTCAAATTCTCAACCATCCCAAATATATTCTCAGCAGATCTGTTTTCTGCTTTCAACGCTTCCGTTTGAGCTTCAAGTATTTGAGACGGTAATGGCGATACAATAGTCATTCCCAATGACCTAACTCGTAACGGGGGTATTCTTTCTTTTCGACTAAGAGCATCAGCAACAACGTTTGCTTTACCAGGATGGTAGCGAATTTCGCAATCATAATCGCTTAGCAACTCAATCCAACGTCGTTGTCTCATATTGAGCTCTTTTTTATTCAAGATGTGTTGTAGACTTTTATGGTCAGTGAACACAACACACTTTGTTCCATACAAGTAATGTCTCCATATCCTTAAGGCGAAAACCACAGCACCTAACTCCAAATCATGGGTGGTGTAGTTTTTCTCATGCTTTTTGAGCTGTCGGGAAGCATAAGCTATCACCTTCTCTCGTTGCATTAACACGGCTCCCAATCCTTTATGTGAGGCGTCACAATAAACGACGAAATCCTCGTTACCTTCAGGTAACGCTAAGATAGGAGCACTACACAACATCTTCTTAAGCAATTGAAATGCTTCCTCTTCTTTATCTCCCCATTCATACGTAACACTCTTTTGAGTCTGTTTGGTTAATGGTTTAGCTATCTTCGAAAATCCCTCGATGAATCTTCGGTAATAACCGGCTAAACCTAAAAATTGACGAACTTCTGTTGGGGTCGTAGGTGCAGCCTAATCTTTTATTGCCTCAATCTTAGCAGGATCCACATGGACTCCTTGTCTATCAATTACATGACCCAAAAATTGTACCGTCGGAATCCAAAATTCACATTTAGAAAACTTGGCACAGAGTTTCTCCTTTCTGAGTAATTCTAAGATAAGTCTTAGATGCTCCTCATGCTCCTTCTCATTCTTCGAATAAATCAGAATGTCATCGATGAACACAATCACGAACTTATCTAAGTAAGGCTTACAAACCCGATTCATGAGATCCATGAATATTGTCGGTGCGTTAGTCAACCCAAACGGCATCACCTGAAACTCGTAATGCCCGTAACGAGTTCTGAAAGCCGTTTTCGGAATATCTTCCTCGCGAACTCGAAGTTGATGATATCCCGATCTCAAATCGATCTTTGAATACACACTCGATCCTTGAAGTTGATCGAACAAGTCATCGATCCTCGGTAACGGGTATCTATTCTTCACCGTTAACTTGTTCAACTCTCGGTAATCGATGCACATACGAAACGATCCATCCTTCTTCTTCACGAATAAGACTGGGGCTCCCCAAGGTGAAGAACTTGGTCTTATGAATCCTTTTTCGGCTAACTCCGCCCATTGTTTTGACAATTCTTCTAGTTCGGTAGGTGCAAGACGATAAGGCGCTCGTGCTACAGGTGCAGCACCAGGTATCAACTCAATCTGAAACTCCACTTGTCTAGTCGGCGGGATTCCCGGCAAATCATCGGGAAACACATCAGGAAAATCAAGAACTATAGGCACATCTCCAATGCACCTTTCCTTTTTCTTCGTCCCTCCTTTCTCCGAAATTTGAGCTAAGAAAAGGTAACATCCTTTCTCCATTAGCTTTGGTAACTTAGTGCAAGAAATAACTGCTAATCGGGATGGGCTCCTCGAATCCTTGCGATCTCCTAATATATTTAGGATTTCCTTTCCGTAAGGTACACGTACGATCTTCTCGTCACAAAGTATGTGAGCACGATACTTCGACAACCAATCCATACCAATGATGACATCAAAACTTCCTAACGTGATGGGTAGAAGATCTATGTTGAAAGGGTGGTTCAAGAAATTTAGCGTGCAACCGCGAATGATGGTATTAATCCTTTCTATATTCCCATTTGCTAACTCTATATCATATCCAATTCCTAAGGCCATCGGGGGTTTCTCTAGTAAGGGTGCAAACGTAGTGGACACAAAACTCCTATCGGCACCAGTATCAAATAATATGGAAGCATAACGATTATTGAGAAGGAACGTACCAGTAACGACGTTCGGATCTTCTCCTCTCTCGTTCCCGAGTGCATACACTCTTCCCTGAGCAGCTCCAGCTTCCACACGTTGGTCCCCGTTATCTTGTCGTCCACGATTTCCTCCAGCTCCACGGTTTCCATGATTGTACCCATTACCACCCGAGCCTTGATTTCCACGGTTCCACGATTCTCTACACTCATTCCTATAGTGTCCATTCTTTCCACACCCATAACAAGTAACATCTGCCTTATTTCTCATCTCAGGAGCAGCTTGAACCATAGCAAGAGGTCGAGCTCTACAGTCCTTAGCTGTGTGTCCTTTCTTTGAGCAGTTCTGGCATTTCACACTACACCATCCAGTATGATGCTGGTGGCAACGACCACACTTGGGTGCATCTCCGTTCTGGTTCTTCTTATCTCCATTCCCAATAGCATAAGCCTTAGCTTGTCTCTTGCTTCGGTGATCATTACCCTTAGAGTGATGGTCTCTCTTTCTCTTTCCATTCTTCTCCTTATCAGCTCCTTCTAATTCCAACGAATCCATAAGTTGTTGAGCAATTGTGATTGCCTCATGGATGTTTGCAGGCCTAGCAGAAATCACATCATTCCTTGTAGCTACAGGCAACCCATCAGTATACCTCTCGATCTTTTGAGTCTCGGTTTTTACCATATCTGGGCAAAGCAAGGCCAACTCCTGGTAACGACGATTGTAAGTCGTCATATCATTACCTTTCACCTTGTGGTTCCAAAACTCAATCTCTAGCTTCTTAACCTCATTCCTTGGGCAATAAGTCTGAATCAGCAGAGACTTGAATTGCTCCCAAGTCATGGCATAAGCTACCTCACTCCCAACGGAATTTCGGTAATTGTTCCACCAAGTTAAAGCTTCATCCTTGAAAGTAAAAGAAACAAACTTTACCTTCGCATTCTCCGCACAACCACTGACATTGAACACTGACTCAGTCTTCTCAATCCATCTGACCAAGTAAACCACTCCTTCAGTTCCACCAAACTCAATGGGTCCACAAATCTTGAACTCCTTGTATTGACATCCATTAGCACGAACAGGTGGAAAAGTTCCAGCATAATTGTTGGAATGATTTGACTCGGCTAGCAGTTCAGCAACTCTTTGCTCCACAAGTTGATTGATCATTGCTTGATCCACAGTAGGTGCATTAAGTGGAACATGATCATTGTCTCCCTGAACATCAACATTTTGATTCCTGTTGTTGCGGTTAGTAGTGTCCAGGTTGTCAGGAGTAGGGGTTTCAACATTTCGAGTAGGTCGGCGTCCTCGACGACCAGGGGTAGTCACTGCAGGACCAGTTCTGGTAGCTCTAACAGGGTTTCGTCGTGGGGCCATTGATCTGAAATATCATACAAGTTCATGAGTCTCCAATAGAACTTATCAATATGCACGACAAAAGTAATTCAACGAAGCCAAGTCATGGAAGAATAGCAACAATACACCACGTAACATGAATAGGGACTCAATTTCCATAATACCCAAAATCACATAATACCATATACTAATAACCATCAACCATACAATAGAGATCTAACATCGTTCCAACTACTGGAAAACACAAAACATACTAATCGTTCCAAAAGAGACGAATACTGAACAAAATACATCAAAATATGATAACTAGCTTTTCTAACCGAACACTCCTCGATGTAGAAAGCAACAAGACAACATAACCCAAGTAACTAGCCACGCTACTGGCGGAGGCTCCTCAACTCCTGCCTCAAGCCATCAAGATCCCTCCATAATGATCCTAGCTCCACACTGTGGGTGTCGCTGTCTCTCTTGAGGTCTGCCACCTCCTTCTCTAGCTCGACGTTCCGCTGCCATAATTTGCGGTCGGACTCTCGAGCTGTAACAAAACCTCGCTGTAAACTCGCAATCTGCTCATGAATCTCCATCAAAACTCTCCTCATCTCAATCGACCTGCCCTCAACAACAGTCATGTCAACTCTCAAATCTGCTAAAAACTCTCCAATAACTCTCTCAAGTCGATCAGATACTCGCGAGATCTCCTCGCCTTGGGCAGTAATCTGAGCCCATAACCTGCCACTCTCACCTAACCCTGCCTGCTCCGCAGAAACCTCAGATGATGCATCTGACGCCACTGGACTACCAGGTGGTGAATCTAACAGAAACGGATGATCAGGTGAGACAGGCTCAATCAGGTGTATAGGTGAATCAGGCTCCTTAGCCTGAGCTGGTGGTACTAACACATCATCATCATCAGGCATCTCATCCTCCTGAGGGTCATCCTCCTCCTCAGGGTCCTCATCATCACCCTGCTCAGCCTCCTGAGGGTCATCCTCCTCCTCAGGGTCATCAGCCTCATCCTCACCCTCGTACTCCTCCTCCTACTCATCGGAAGAGTACCTCATCAATCGTCGTCTCCTAACAGGTGAACCATGTGGAGATGTGGTAGGTGATCTAGGACGACGACGCAATGATGTGGGTGGCGCCTCTGACAGAAGAGAGTGAGCATCAATCTGTAAAGGTGATGGAGTAGGGCGTACCGACATGCGTGCCGTAGCTTGGTGGGCAAAGCGTGGGGCCACACGAGCCAAAGCCTGATGAAGAGTAAGCTGCCTCGATGTACCAGGGAGCCCTAGAGAGGATGAGGGTCCCTGCATAGATGCAGCAGGTAGTGCTGAAGTAGAAGCTGTCTGCGGCACAGTAGCTGAAAGCATGGCAATCTGGTAAGGATCATCAGATGCCATAGTGAACTGTGCTGGTAATACCGGTGCAGTAAGAATATCCTCGACAACATCGGGCATATGGGAGGCCATGGTTTGTGACAACGGCGTAGGGTAGGTGTAAGTGTTTCAAAACAACTAAATCACAACTCAAAATACCATACTAAGAATACTCATCAAATAATTCAATCATATAATCTCAATAAAGAGTTTCAAATACCGCATTACTAAAACGTTTATAAAACAATTAGACCATATAATTCCTCGAAACGCCATCTTATTACTAAATCCATAAACCTCAAATCATCTCAAGAAATACCAAATCTAACAATCATCTCAAATATCTCATAATACCTCAAAATAATAGAAGATGCTTCGGCTTGGCGGGCTGGCGGGCAGTGGTCAAGGATCATTTTCTATAAAAATTCGGTTATAGTTTAGGTGTTTATTTACCTAGTTCTCTATAACCTTAGCTCTGATACCAATCTGTAACACCCCCAAAATTTGATACAGCGGAAGACTCAACAAGCTTTCGGGGTGCTACGGTGATTGGTATCCAACACAAGACATAATAGAACGAGATAAAGTAAACATAATAAAAACGCAACCAAAACGGGGTTTTAAGTTTACATTTATCCCAACCTCATTCAGAGTCAGGCCCAAAATAAAATAACAGTAGGTCCATAATTCAATATCAGAGTTTAAAAAAATAGATCCATAAACCGAGAGCCTTAGCCGAGCCTTCCATTCCAAGCATTCGTATCATCACTTAATTACCTGAGAAAACGTGCTAAAAGTCAGCTTTCGCTGGTGAGATCATAGGGTTAAATTCATCTAACAATATAGTGGACATATACGCAAAACACTTGCTAGCTAGACTAAGGATTCACTAAAAGCCTGCGGATACCCTCCGCTCCAATCCTAACACACGGATACCCTCCGTTCCAACATAGATATTCGGGTAACCCCCACAATACCGATAAATACTCGGATAACCTCCAAAGTATCATTAACCTATAGGTGCACGCTACAGTATCTAAATAAGCCAACCTTGAATAGTACACACGAACCGTGTGACTAAAGCTGACAATTCCAAACAATAACCAAATAAGCCAACCTTGAATAGTACACACAAAATATATGTGACTAAAGCTGACAATCCACCAATAACCAAATAAGCCAACCTTGAATAGTACACACAAAATATATGTGACTAAAGTTGACAATACATCCTAGTCCATACGCATAGCAAGTTTTAGAAAGAATATAGAAGCGATAATAGTCCACATAAAATAATTTGCACGTTTCTCACCCCAAGTATTGAAAACATAGTTCAAGAGTAAAAGTGGGGCTATGACTCACCTCAAGTCCAGAAAATAGCAAGAAGAAGTCGGTAGAAATAAGATGTATAGTAACTCACAAAACAGCAACTACGGACTCGGCACGACCTAACAATATCAACTCGTTCAGAAATCATTTCCTCAAATTCAAAATATTCCCAAACCCGGACGTAATCCGTTTTATTTTCCGAAAATCCATTTCGTATTAGTTTGGTGTATTTACGTTTGGTATCCATACGGATGGTGGGTCGACACAAAACAAACCAAAAAGGTCGCACAAAGAATAATAAAATAAACTATAGATCTAATATTAGCCCAATATATCATTTAAATAAATCGCCAAAGTTTATCAAATCCGTCGATTTGATAAGCCCCATATTTACTTACGTAATATACCGTTCCAAGATTACACCCATTCCTAAAGCACATAGCACATAAACACTATATGGTATATATCGTAGTTTAATAAATTCCTTATATACATCGTCAAATTGGCCAGATTCCCCGATATATATATTTGCAATTTATTACCCTTTACATATACCAAAACCTATGGGCGTCGTAGGATACGATGCCCATTAATATATTCATTTCGTATAGCCAAATAACCCGGTTCAACCCTTCGGTTAAGTGGTTATTTAGTTATAGAAAACGTTTATATTAATCGTCATATATCCGTGACAACACGAAAGTCACAAATAAAACTTACCTGAACTCGAGTGACTACGACTCCGCATAACTCGATAAGTTTACTCGTTATATATATATAAATGACCCTTTTATTTAGTGTTTAGTAATTGTCGAGAGTTTCTCGTTTTATAACACATTTTTATAATAATAATACGTTCAATAATATTACGCTACTCTCGTAGCCTAATATATATCTAGTCGTATTATTTATAATATGACTCGTGATTATTATTATTATTAATATACGCGCTTATATAATTATATATCCGTTATTCACGTCTATATATTCATATAAACGTTTATATTATAAATAACTATTATTACGAGTTTTATTATTTATGTTTTATTTGTAAATAGTTATCGAGTCATACGAAATGGTCATATGTCCGAGTCATGACTCTCGGCTCATTGTCCAAGTCCAAAGTAATAAGCAATAGTCATAAAAATAAATGCATCTCCGTCCAACACAATCCCAATCCACGTGCTACAACAATAGGGTCCGACTAGGGCACCCGACTAACCTATCTCCGTCAATCTAAGTGACCGTCTCACAATCGGTCCCCAAAACCATTTTTCGTCAACACTTCTTCAAATAATACCACGAGTCCAAAATAACTCGCTAACCGCTTCAAAATCCAATAAGCCGCAATAATAACGATAACCAACAATTTATACAAATAATAACCATAAAACAAACTTAGCCGAAATATATATATTTCGAAATCACCAACGGTTCTCAAAAATTAACCGTATTCGGGTCAAATACCAAGTCAACCCAAGTCAAATTCATATACCAAGAGCCACGTGGGTCCCACCCGAGACCACCATGGTCGCGGCTAGCTCACAAGAGCTCGACCCAAATGAAACAAACCGACCCATATGGGGTCTTCGGCTCCAACATGAATCGACCAACACCCATAACCAATCCAAATCCAACTAATCAATCAAACCAAATCAAACAAATAATCACAATGACCAAATGTGGTCAACAATCAAGAAAACGGGTCAAAGATGACCACCACGACCCGGAATCAAATAAAGTCGAGGGTGAGACCTCGGCAAGGGGTCGACCACGCAACAAAAACCCAACCAAACTTCAAAACCCGGATACCAAACCAAGATTTAACAAGTTTTTAACAAAACCCATTATTATTTTTATCCATTTCTTCCAAATCCGACCCAAGTTAATATAAATTCGTGGGTTTGGGTTCGTTTTTCAACAAAATCGATCCACCTCGTGCACACTTACCCGTGGATCTACAAAATCAACCAAGAAAAACGATGGTGGTTAGGTGGGTGGCGTCAGTGGTGTTAGTACGAGGTGGGGATGATGGTTTTTGGGCGCGTGAATCACCACAAAATAACAAGGATGATGTGGGGAGTGTTTTGGGAGTGGCGGTGTACGGTGGAGAGCGGCGGTGGTGGCCGGTTTTTGGGTGGCCGGCGGTGGAGAAAGAGAGGAGAGGGAGAGGGTGAGTTGTTAGAGTGAAAGTGATAATATGAGGTTAGGGTTTAAATAAGGTATTTTTCACTTTAGGTCCCTCAACTATATTTTCTTATTATTTTGCACACCAAACCTTTTTACCTCCAAGTTTAATTAATAAAACGTCCCCTCACGTAAGTGAAAACTTACGATTAAAATATTAAACGTCCCCGAAGCTCGTTATATTCACCATGTGACGGACTATATATATTATTCCACCGAAATTTATAATAAATACGTTACTAAAAATCCAACGTATTAAAACTCGTAAGTTTTTGAACTTTTCAGTTTCCTAGTGCCGGAGTCAACGTAGTACCAAGTGAGAATTTAAGAATACATCACCGAGCATAATTTCATAATGAATTATTAAAATAATTCACGAATTCCATGACGTCTAAAAATAATTATCCATAAATATTGGTCTTACAAGTTCGTTGCGAATAAAAATTTTAAATAAAAATTATTAACAAACTCTAACGTAATGCGGGTTTTCAAAATAACACCCTAAATTGCCGGTTGTCACAATCTTGAATACCTCATCCGACTCTCCAGAAAGCCCTACAATTACTAGTATAAGATGTTGACCGCATTTCGTAAGGAAATGTTGCGCCCTCGAAGTGCAACAACTTCTTGGGGTTTCGGCTATGACTGCCTCCCAATAGAAAACATAATTGTAAGAAATATGAGCTTATTGATTGTTTAATTAATGTACAGGAGGATCATGAGCTATGGGAGCCGAAATTGCCTAATGACTATAAAGAAATAATCCAGATGTCAAAGTGCCCTAAAGATTATTCTACCATCAAGAAAGAGGAACTTTACAACACTTTTACTAAGGGAATACTTCTTCAACAGGACAAAGTGGTAATCAGTTCATTCTCATATATCTCGGTTATTTTGTGTTTCCTTTTTTGTTTGTATCTTCTACTTTTTGAGGGATAGTTCAAAATCACACAATACTTTTACAGTTTACTAATCATAGAAAATGTGTCTGATTGTTTTCTGTTTTGTTGTATAACAGTTGTCATTTGATGGTGATGGAAAAAGAAACGAATTGGTATCAGCAACAATGTTTACATATGTAAACAGTTGTCCACATATGTGGCGATCTCTTAAAGAATCAAGGTTCCTCTCTCTTTCTCTCTACCCCTGCTAAATTTATATAGGGTTTGGGACATACATGGGTCATTCGACATTTATTTGTTTCATGATACAATTAACTTAATTTTGAGTTTAAGTTCTAGTCCCAATTCCCAAATAAATTATTTGGCATTTATTTTTGGTCAAAAGAAATACTAAATTTAAAAGTAGAAGTGTGCATTTGAATAATGACTATGTCCTGTGACTGAAATTTGTAATGTGCAGGTTTGAGAAAGTAGCGGAGATGTCAGATATTTTCAACTTGAACATCGAAATTAAGACAGACACTCAATTGTTATCTCCAAAGATTGTTTATGGGGTCTATTTAGTCTTCAAACTCTGTGATTCAAGAAAATTTTCAACTAAACCGATGTATGTTAATCTAAAGTATAGGAAGGAGAGTGAAACTCTACAAGCATATTTTGCAACACAGAGAGACGAAAATTGGATGATGATTGAGTTGTACCGATTCTTGAATCAGAACGAAGATGCCATTTTTAAGTTTCTGCTAGAGAGCTTTTCATCGTATTACTGGGGAGATGGTGCGATTTATGTTGAAGGCATTGAATTTCGAGCCATTGACAAAGTAAGTTTGAAAATATCCCTTGGCTCGTTCCTCCTATCTTCTGTAAATATGGTTGTATAAAGGGGTTGGATGCATGGCAAAAAATAAGTTAAAAAAAATCATGTTCTTTGTTGTATACCTTACATGATTTGCACACAGGTGAAACATGATGATATCGAATATTTGAAGGAAGTCCAACAAGTATTGAAATCAAACTTCAATGCGGATCAGGTGCAACAATTGCCAACTGAAGAAATATCTAAAATACACAACAATCATGATGAGTTGTTCAGGTTGGGCAAATTAAACGGAAAGAAACTTCTTGTGCTTTCACCAAAGGCAGCTTTATACAAATCTTCTAATGTGGATCTTTTTACTTCAAAACCATCAACTGAGTCCAGGTTTGCTTTTTATTTGAATTAATTTTGTTACAGTTTCCATTAACAGCTAATCTTTTTCAAATTGTACATTCACGATGCACTCATATACTTTTACAAATATTTGAACATTTCTCACAAAGAACTAGGTTTGATAATTCTAGGTCCTAATCTTCTTTGTTGCATAGTAAAATAGTGATGATTTGTGAATATATGGCTGACAAAAGTTTCACTTCTTTGTGTCTTGAAATCTTACTATGTTAACTAATCATGTTATATATATACATGCAGATTTCAAGGTGTGATTGAGATTTTGCCACAACAAGTATTTTATATCAACTGCACTCTTAGAAGTCAGATGTTTTCACTGGATACAGAATACGTGTGTTACCTTGTGTTCAAGATTTCAGAAGAATATCAGGGGTTGCATAATCCGGTGAGAGTACGAGATTTGCTCCGTGAAAAAAACGAAGAGGCGGAATTTTTTATTTATCTTATAACCCCAAGTCAGTTTAATATACATGATTTTACTGGGGTTCCAAAACAAAGGGAAGATGGATGGATGGAGATCCAACTGTGGGAATTTAACTCAACCCATGAACTCAAGGATGACTCCCTTTCTATTAACATGAAATTTACAAGTCTCGAAGGGATGTTGTCTGGCCTCATTGTATGTGGCCTCGAGTTTCGGCCAATGTAAAAAACATTTTCCTGTACTTATTAGAATTTGTTTATATTTAGTATCTACATACCGAGTATTTTACAAGACCGCATTTCTCCGCGGATGAATGAAGCTTCCTTTTCGTCTATTGAGCTTTAAAATGTGAGTAATCAAAAGAATACGTAAAAAGAATTGGTTTGTTAGATTGAACTTAAATTATAAATAGTTTCTACTTTTACTTCTATCTATTATATATGGACTTAGTTAATTTCGGATCATATATCAGAATAAAATACAGTTAGTTAGAATTATTAAAGGACTACATAACCAATCATTTAAAAAGGTGTCAAATTTCTATCATAATTTATACAAAACTAAAATACTAAAGCTTAATAAGAGTTTATAAAAACGCTACGTACTGTTTTCTCACTTATAAAAATTTTGAAGTTATTAATATTTGATTAAGAAGATAAGTAGAACTATCAACGTCTACAAATCATAATAGAATGTAACCAAAATCTCTTATACACACAATATAATAGAATATACAAAGTGTGCAAATGGATATTTTGATTAACTAATGGGAAAACTCGATTTTGAAATCGAGCCTTCTAATTGACCAATATAATGTTGGTAATTTAGTGTTATTAACTATTTTAGGTGATTGTGTTTTATTTGAGACCAACGGGTCTTATACAAGTTTAGCTCAAGACAAGTTAGAAGGTACGGAGTGCACACTCGTTATCGTTAGCTTGATAACGCCACGACAAAGACGCGGGGGTCCAGGGGCAGCACCCCTAAACGGTTTTTTCTAATTGTTGTTACAATTTTTACCCGCCAAAACCCAACAGACGCATCTTTTACTAACCAACACAATGGTTGGTAGATAACCGAAATGACTATAGAAGGAGATTTTGATCCAATCCACCAGACATGGATCGTTTTGGGTTAGTTTTGTTTCTTACCTTGTGACGTTAAACTTTTGAAACTGGGTGACGACTGAATGTGGTAGATCATAGGGGTCATCAATAGTTTTTTTATTGATCCCGACCCAACCTAGTAATGACCCGTTTCTCAAAAGTAACCTGACCCGCCCTTTTTCTTCCACCTCTAGCATCTCAGGAGAACGAGTTCTTGTCTCAAAACAACTTATTTAAAAACACTCAAAACTATTATAATGTTTCTATCTGATACTGCAAATAAAATCAGTTGCATACTACCATTTTTGCTGATGATTTAATGGTAGAATTATATATAGGTGCACCAATATGCTTTCTTTTGTTTTACATGTAAAGCTTACATGTGTGAGTGTACGTACGTATGTGCTCGTCAATAATAATAAAATTGCTAAGACAGAGAGGTTAGTTGAAAGCAAAATCCTAAGCTTTAGCTGAGTATATCGCAAAATTACATCAAAAAAAGATGCAAAAGGTTTATAATACAAAATAAAGATGACAATAATGACTAATGGGGTTAGCTTACTAGGACCAACTTGGTTCAATCCAAGTATGAGGGTAGGTCTTATAAGTTATAACGACTTATTCTGCTAAAATGTTCTCTAGTGCCCATGGGATC
>JARVZY010003630.1:0-26037 GCA_030686995.1 Artemisia argyi | reverse complement strand
AGTTAGCTCGTAGTTAGTTTGTTTATTAGTTAATTAGTATTAGTTTAAGTAACACCGTGGAAGAAGGACGGGTCTTCACCCACTGTATGCCTGATCCACAGCCCGGGAGTGGGCGTTTTATTGTAAGTATAAATACCCCTCTCCACATGTGGAGAGGGTTGGACATTCACATTCTCAATCTAATATTTCCTTTTTCTCTCAAGGTTCCTTTCTTCCCTTCCTCCTCACTTCACTAATGCCACACAAATCACAACACCAATCATGTTTCTAATATAGTTAGTATTCTACAATTGGTATCAAGAGCCAAGGTTTCATCTTAGGACCTTGTAGAATTGAATTTGATGGTGTTTTGTGTGTTTTTGTGAATTTGAAGTCACTTTCTTGTAAAACTTCTTGGTTTGATCCTTCATGTGTTATTACACGTGTTTGTGATGTACTTTCATGATCATTGGTGTTAGTTGTACACTGTGTTTCAGTTGGTTATACCATATCTTTAATCTATGTAAAGTTTGGATTGAATTTTGGGCGGACTTCTAAGTTGCGGTTAAGTATACTATTCCATTGCTTGGCTGCGGTTAAGTTATGTTATCTGCGGTTAGGTTGACTGCATTTACTATTTTGGGAATACAAACAAATCGCAAGGAAAGTGACAGATTTGGATTTTTGTGCACTGCGATTAGCTCTTGCGATTAAATTGTCTGCGGGTAGATTATTGTGGTTAACTTACTGCAATTTGCTTTTTGCGATTAAGTATTCTATGATTAGGTCTTTGTGATTTGCATATCTTGCGGTTTGGGTGTTCTGCCTCTGCGATTAAGTGTTCTGCGGTTAGGTCTTGTGGTTAGCATATCTTGCGGTTATCTCCTTACTTGAGGTTAGTTTGGTTCTCATATGAATGGTATGCCTCATTTACAAATGAAAGGACCAGTATCGTATGTTGACCCTAGTGCACAGTCATGCTCGGACCCTAAAGAGAATGCGACTCCTCAGTCAAGCAAATTGCTGGAATTGGCAAGAGAATGTCACATTGAATGCTTTCTAACACTTCAGTCACATCTTTCTATGCTGCTAGAGGGCAATGGATTCATAATGGGTTTTGAACGTGCATTCATAACACTATTCGGTCAAGATGTTCAAACGTTAACAGAAGTTATGATCTTGAATTTGGATAAATTAAGGCAACAATTGGTCAGAAAAGAAACATCTTATGAGGAATCCTCTGCTGCCCTATGTGTGCTCAGCAAACAACTGCATAGCTTCTTTAACTCCAAATCCTCCATGATCTATGATTACGACAGTCAGATGACTATGAAGTGTTTTGCTGACCACAAAAAAATTGATGTGGACAACTATAGAGATAAGCTACATCAAAACTTGGATAAGGTTAAAGAGTACATTGAGAGACAGCAAAGACTTGAACCAGCATATGATGACAAGGCTGAGACACTTGATGGTAAAGCATGTGATAGTTTGGGTTTGGGCTTAACGGTGGATGCAAAGTCAATGGATGGAGAATGTCTGGATGCAAAGTCTGTCAACACTGAACTCATGTATTCAAAAGATGATATGAGTGTCACTTCTGATAAGGTGGTAACCCAGGCTATGGAGAACATACTCACACCGGATTCAAGCAATGAGGTATCGTCAATTGATCAATTCAATACACCATCTAACGTAGGTCACCATACAGATCAAAGTAATCCCTGTTATAACACAAATATGTTGAAACAGACTAACAGTGTATTATCCTTATCTAATTCAACAAATATGTGTTATAAAGGGGGAGAAAATGATCTGTATGATGTCTTCAAAAATGATCTGTTTGATGAAAGCCCTTGTCTCAAAGTTGAGTTTTCCAAGACAATCGACCAGAACATGGTTGAAAAAGAGACATTTAATCAACTCCAAAAAAAGTTCTCACAATTACAAAAACATTGCATTGAACTTGAAATTGAAATACAACGGAAAGAAGAATGTCTTCAAAACTGCAAACCGTGTCTAAATCCGGAATTGCCTGATCTTAATGAATATTTTATGATCAACAATCTGAAAACTCAGCTGCATGACAAGGACTCAACTATCAACTGTCTTAAAAATCAGATCAAGATGTATGAGCAACGTAATGATGCCAAATGGAAACACGATGCTTATGAAACTAATTGCAAAATGGCTAAATTACGTGTTGAAAATGAGAATCTTAAAGTAAAATATAATAAACTGTGTGAGTCACTCAAACAAATAAATGCTGAGAACATCAATCTGATTACTCCACAATTTACTAAAAACAATGATTTCTCGGTTCAAAGTCTGACTTCATGTCCTAGAATTCCTGGTGAGCACATTGTGCCAAGTTATGTTTCAAAGAGTCAAATGAGCCTCAATCTTTCAAAACCATCTATCTTGGGAAAACCTGTCTTGAAAAATGTTGGTTATCGAACTACCATTAGACAACCAAATGCTTTTATTTCTGAAAGACCTAAATTCTCGAATACTCAACGTGTTTCTCAAGTGGATAAAAAATGTGCTTTGACTAAGTCTGTGTGCTCAAAACCCACAATTCATAAATCAAATGGTCTTAAACCAGTAAAACCTTTGAGACATAAACCAAGGAAATACGACCATAGAACCGCTCATTACAAGAATGTCACTATGCATGAAACAACATACAGGCTTAGATCTTCTTGGATATGGATACCAACTAGAAGGACATTCGTGATGAATGGTCACAAATGGTCACATGTGTGTACCATTGACACGGGTTTTACAAAGGGATTACACAACAGGTCCACTAAAACCTGTGTGTGGCTTCCTAAGACACTGACATCTCCTACGACTGGAGATATGTCTACTCACATGTGAGATGACATCATGTGGACTCCTGACTAATTCCTTTTAGCTCGTAATTCTCCTGTTTACTTATTGATTCACTCCCTGTATATGCTTTATGTCTGTAGCTTGTGTTCATATAGTGTATTTGTTATTTCATTCATTTTACTTTCATGCTATCTTTCTGTATATATTTTCTTGCTACACAGTGTGTCTATAAGTTTGCTCTTCATGCTATGTGTTGCTTTAGGTAGTCTGTTGTCTGACCCCAGGGTTCTATATGCACATCCTGAAAACTCTCTCATCACTTGGGTGTCACTCATAACTTCAGGGACCTATCTTGCACACATGTATCATTGTCTAATGTATAGTCATGAAGTACAAGGACTGGTTGTGTCAATATGTCAAAGTTTAGCCATCACATATTTAAGATGTTTTTTTTTTTCTTTTTTTTCTTTTGCGATTAAGAAGTTAACCACAAACACCTTTTGATATCTAATCTCACTTCACTCGCTCCCCTACTTACTTTGATTGCGCTTAAGTCTTGATTGTTTCCTGTGATTGATTGTTGGTTGGTAAGTCGTGTACTTAATCTATTTCTCACTAGAACTTTCCATGATCTCGTTGTCTCACAAGTTGCGTTATTTTAGGTGGGATCTTGCGTTGCCTAATATCTCGTGTATATTGCGTTTATTTGTCAATAGGTTAGATCACGCTTACTTTCCACTGCATTTATTTGCTCTTTTATTACTGTTGCATGATGTTTATAGTTGTGTATGTGAGTTTTTGGTCTCGGTTGAGTTGCGGTTAGAATGGAAATACCTTGTGTAGTACCTTAAGCGTTGTGTAGGGATGTGCATTGTTTTTTACCTTGATTGAGGGTTCCTGTTGCTATCCATGGTGTCAATCATAAGATCTGACGGGGTGTATTGATGTGTGTGGAGTTTTTCTTGACTGCGGTTTGCTTATGTTCTTGACTGCGATTAGGTTATGTTCTTGACTGCGGTTAGTGTATGTTCCTGACTGCGGTTGGTGTAGGTTCTTGACTGCGGTTAGCAGATGTTCCTCATTGCGGTTAGCGTAGTATATTAATTGCGGTTAGCGTAGAATCTTAATTGCGGTTAGCCTAAGATCTTGACTGCGGTTATCTTTTATCCTGTTTGGTTGAGTTTACTGGACTGCGGTTAAGTAGCTTTGCGATTACCTGCTCTTGCGTTTAACTTGCTAAGTGTCTACACTGTCTTGCGATTAAATTGGTTGAGTCTATTGGATTGCGGTTAAGTAGCTTTGCGGTTACCTGCTCTTGCGTTTAAAGTGATATGAAACTCAATTGTTCGCGTTTATCTTGACTAGTTGCGATTCGATTGCTTTGCGATTATGTCTCTGCGATTATCTTGTGTTTGCGGTTAAAATTGAGTTTGGTATTAGTCTGCGGTTAATTGAGTTTGCGGTTAATTGGGTTTGCGGTTAATAGTTCTGCGTTTAACTCTAGCCGGGAATTATTGTGACTTACTTTCTCGTGCACAAATTGGGAGTGCACTGCTTGTGTGGTAATAAATGGGTGTCTTATTACCCATGCATTGCTTGGTAAGAATGGCACTCATTCTCGTTTGACCTAATTGCTATCCTATGTGATGAATGATTTCCCTCATGTATGCCTATTACTGTTCTAACATGGCTCTGGCCCTGGGCATATCTCCCTAACACTTGGCGACAGGGTTTCACTAGTTACTAACACTCATTGTCACATGGCTTACTTTCCTTGTTGATTTGTGTTAAATGCAGCTATTATGGCAGAACCTATTCTCGAAGGACAATTGGCTCCACCCGTTCGATCTGACAACGACATTCTGCCATTCAACAAGTGGGTACCTATTGGAAAGAGCAACTGCTATGTTAAGACCGATAGACCTCAGAATCATCCCATATTCAGAATGGCACTGGACATACTGAAAAACACCTCCTTCTTCAATGCCTTCACCGCATCCTCCTCAATCCCCTCCATCTATATCCAGCAGTTCTGGAACACCATATGCCATGATAAAGCTACCAATTCTTACAAGTGTCAGCTGGATGAGCATTGGGTGAATATCACTATGGAAACTCTTGGTAGCGCACTGCAGATTTTGCCAACGGGTGACAATGTTGAATACACTCCCCCACCCAATCCTGCTACCCATATTGATTTCGTTAATGAACTTGGGTATCCCACTCAAGTATCTACGCTTTCCACGGTTATCACCCATGACCTCTATCAACCTTGGAGAGCAACTGCAAGCCTTATCAACTTGTGTCTGACGGGCAAAACATCAGGGTATGAAAGACTTAGAGCTCCATCTCTACAAATTCTCTGGGGCATTATCAATGGTAAGAACATCAATTTTGCTGAACAGATCTGGGAGGAATTTAGTCAGTCCATTCACTCTTTCTTGGTCGATAAGGCAAACCTTGAAGCAAACAAAGACGGTAAGAAAAGATCAGCCAAGCTCCTGATTCCAAGCATTCGCTTCACTAAGCTTATTATACTTAGCCTCCAACGATCTCCCAAGTTCCACCCTAGAGATGAATCCCCTCTTCATCAACCCACAGATGAACATCCAGTTGGGTTCCTCAAATATGATGCAAAGAGTACAAGCGAGATTATCTTCGGCATGGACATTCCCACTGCTCTTCTCACTCGTGATATACTGACTGCTCAGTATTATGAGGAATATCTTAAACTTCTGAAGACAAGTAGGGAAGCATCTGTTAATGAGCCCTCCTTATCTACTAAGTCTGAAAAAACCGCATCAAAGAAACGCAAGGGTGTTACAACCTCAGCTGCGTCCTCTGAAGGTACTAAACAGGTGAAGCGGACCACAGGAGGTAAAAGAACCAGCACTAAGAACTAACCACCAAGTGTTGAGGTTCCTAAAGCTGCACCTAGCACCACACAGTTGCCTCTCATTGAAGATGAAATGGTTCAAATGGAAACTGCTGAAAGCTTAAAGTATGCATACATGCCACCTGTGCCACCAGTCAGTGGTGTCAGCATTAGAGAACCTGTGTCAGACAAGACATCACAAATCCAGCATGTGGTAGGAAAAGGCAAGGATGTTGCCAAGGAAGAATTGGCTGCACACACTCTATTGAAAATATCATCTCCTGCCTCCAAATCAACCAGCTCCAAGTACATTCTCAAAAAACGATCACCAACGTCCTCATCTGCAAAAATATCTCCAGACAATGCTCCATCACCAAGTCTTGGGCAACCCGCTGACACAAGCGGTTCTGAGACTGATACTAGCTCTGCTATCAAAGGTGATGAATCTAACCTAGCCACACAAGATGTAACCAGCCACCAACCGGTACAGGATAAAACTGTCGAGTCTGTAACTCCAATTGATCCACTCGATGACGAGTTTGTTTCTACTGCTTATCCGGATCTACATGGTAACCTCAAACTGAAAACTGATGATCCTAAGCTCGCCGTGGAACCTGACAGCTCTACTGGAACGCTAGCATCGTACAAGAATCTGGATACTTTTGGTGATCAATTCCTCGTGGATAAGCCGGATGAAGCTGAAGGTGACAAGTCTGGTGATGAGCATGAAGAAGTTGTATCTATGGTTGATGTGCCTATTGAGCAAGACAACTCCACCATTCCTACCAGTTCTGCACCAACTCCTACTGCTGGTCCTGACAACAATGACACCCCTCATGCAGCCACAACACAACAGAAACCGACTGAATCTGCCGCTCCTGACACCACTAAGAAGAAGCTGGATCTGGATACTTTGGCTGGAATGACAGTTGATGTTGTTCAGGATAACCTCACCATCCATGAGAAGTTGGACAAGCATGCCTCTGTACTTCAAACCTTAGTAAACCTTAATCTGCAAAAAACAATTACCAATCATGGCAGCAGATTATACAAGTTGGAGCATCTTGATCTTGAATGACAAGTATCTCAGGTAATCAACGAACAGGTAGCTGAAGCGGTCAGCATTGCTCTTGAAGCTCCACTCAGATCCAGATTCAAAGACCTACCTATCAACGATATGAAGATCATTCTCCAGCACAGCATGTATCAACAGGGTCAACATACAGGACATGATGCTCATGTCAAACTGTATAATGCATTAGAGGCCTCAATAAAACAAGATGACGCTGAGGAACACGCCAGAGACATGGAAATTGAAAGAAAAAGAAAACAGAGGCGTCAGGGTCATCCCAGGCCACCATCCGGATCACCTCCTCAACCACCTCCACCTCCACCACCTGCTGGAGCATCTGGTCCATCAGGCACTCCTTCTCTGCCTGGTGGGTCTCATGCTCCTAGTAAACCATCACAACCCACCTCATCACCCTCTTAAAAACATCAAACTGACAAGTCAACCAAGTCAGCACCTTCCAAACAAGCCAAACAAGTTAAGTATACTGCTTGGACTACTATTGACGCTGGTGCAACCTCTATTGCATCTCATGTCAATGATGATCTTGCCTTTAATGAAGCATCTATCGCTCCACAACACACTGATTCTTCCGATGACGATGAATATGATGCATCTACAACTCATATCCCTGGAAGACAGTGGTGGAAATCATTCACCAGAAGTGACTCCAATGATCCACCGCATGTTCTCTTAACCAAGGCTGACAAAGAGACATGGTGGAAACCTGACGACAACCAACCACAATCACCTGAACCTGACTGGACGATCCCTTCCTCCGACTTGCCAACCAATGATAACAACTGGATCAATGCCATCACCACCAGTTTCGTCCCTCCTTCCGAAGATTCTCTACTTTCCCAAACTGGTGATATGGGAACTTTCATCACATGGTTCTACAAGAAGCGTGGTCTATCAAGGCTCACTCAGAAAGACCTGGAAGGTCCGGCCTTCAACATTGTCAAAGCATTTCATCAGGATGTTACTCATCTACAATACCAGATGGAGGAGTGCCACAAAATGTTCAACGACATTGTAGATGAAGGGATCATGAAGTATAATTACAACAATCCACTTCCTTTGGGTGAAACTCCTGGAAATGTTACTATCCAAGCTGAGTTCTTCTTCAACAAAGACCTCGAATATCTTAAGCTTGGGAGTAGACAATGCAAGTCGGCCTTGTCCATCACAATGATGAAAGCTGCCCTCTATTCTGATATCGGGCTGGAACAGCTTGTCCCCGACAGCATGTGGAGTACTCAAGAATGTGACTACGACATCTCGGCATCTCTGGGCATTTCTCACTGGTGGCTGAAGAAGCAGCAATTTTACATTGATCAGTTTCAAGCTCAAGGTGACCGAAAGTCTGTTCGATCACCTCTTCAAATCATCAGTGTGGTTAAGGTACAGATACATTCCATCTATGGATATGACTACCTCAAGAACATAATACTCCGACGAGCTGACTTCAAGGACTACATCATATCCGAAGGGGACTTCAAACACCTACGCCCTAATGATTTCGAAGATCTGTATCTGCTCCATCTTCAAGGAAAGCTGCATCATCTACCATCACGTGAAAAGAAGTCTCTTGTGTTTGCCGTACTTCACTGGATCAGGGGTATTGTCATTAGGAAACGGGTAGAAGACTTCCAGCTCGGCATCGAAAGCTACCAATCTCAGCTCAACCTCACACGACCTCTATGGAATGTCAAAAGTCTGGAACGGGTTGCTGACTTTACAGTCATATAATCTCCCCTGGCAGCGGTATTTCGTGACAAATACAACGTTCCTATGGTTTTGCGCTTCAACGAAATACACAAGTTCAGCGACGGTACGTTACGAATGGTTGAAGAGGCGTTGGACTTCAGAGTGAAAGAATACCATGTCTATGACCATGGAACTAGACGTTATACCAATCACTGGACTGCCAATGACTTAACACGGAACAAGAGGTTTTTGGCTGGTATCCGCAAGAGATTGAAGTTGCGAAGAATCTTCCGTAGCCTGGAGTGCTACGTGGGTGGCAGAGTTCGTGATGGGGACTACCGCCTTCTACAACGTACTGAATGATGAGATTAGTGGTGGAGTTCAGTGTCATATATATGTATTTTGGATGTGGTGATTGTTTTGTACTGTAATTTGTTTGTGGCTCTCTTTTTGTATCCTTATGAACATTTCTCTTCCCTATCGTATATCCTATACTACATATTGTACTTATATATATATATACACAAATATATATATATATATATATATATATATATATATATATATATATATATATATATATATATATATATATATATATATATATATATATATATATATATATATATATATGTGTGTGTGTGTGTGTACTCTTCTATATATAAAATATAATACTATCAAAAATCCCATAAAAATCTGAAAAACTGTAAAAATACAAAAATACTCTTCTCACGACATGTCTCTTGTATAATCAATATTATGTACATTTCTAGAAATGTCATTCAATAATGACACGGAATCATACATATGCTTGAGCAAGAGTTTTTCGGTTTCAAATAAAGTTCTTTTCAAAAACATGTCGTATCTCAAAACATTCTTAAATATGGTTTGTAGTCATTTCAGGTTACAACCCGGACTTCAAAATTATGGCTTACAGTCATTTCAGGCTGTAACCCGCACTTCAAAAATATGGTTTGCTATTACTTCAGATAGCAACCCGTTTTTCAAAATAGGGAAAACACGTCACCAAAAAGACGGTTGTTCCTTTTACCGGGTGAAGTTCACCTGGGCATGGATTACTTTATATCCATGTTTCCTCGATCTAATGTACGTTTCAGTGCATTATTTCTTGATAAAGAAGAGAAGTCTTCTTTTTATCGCCAAATACTTTCCTTTTCTATGATTTTTCCGGAGAGTATTTGTGCAAAACTTGGTGGTACCATGAGATTTTGATTGAAAATCAAATTGAACTTCAAAGTTTGATAAAATTTTCACTCAATCAATGACTTTAATATTTTATGCATATATTTTTTTTAACATCCGTCATTGATTGAGGGGGAGAGTGATTTCTCAAAATTTTATGTATCATCAAAACTCCCCACAATTTGTACCATACAAAAGCAACAAAATGATTTGTGATGGTTATGTGTCAGAATGAGTACAATTTCAAAGAGTTTTCGTTCAAACTTCAAATTTTTTTGGAAACTCATCGAATCTGACACATAACAACATTCCTCACAGATTGAGGGGGAGCAGTAAAGGTTCCTTTTTATCAGAAAATATTAAATTAACCGCATTTCTCTCCCAAAAGCTTTCTAACTTATTTAAATCAATTGAGATCCAAAATCTCAAAAGATTTGAAATTTTTAATCGGGGGAGAGAATGTGATTTAAATATGAAATCTGATAATCAAAAGTGATCTTTTGGACTCAATAAAAAGGCTCTCACATATGTGCTAAACACTTTCGAATATCGATGCACATATTGAGGGGGAGCAAAAGGCGTTTGTGGAAGTTATACCAAAGACCGACCATTTATCTTTATGCACGGAGTTATAAGGTTGGTTAAGGTTAGGTATGAATTCCCATGATCCACCAGAACCGGAAGGATCTTCCCAGGGACAATCCTCTAGATAGACTAGAAGTCCTTAGGAATGATTGAAAAAAAAGGAGTAAAGTGAGAAAGGGAAGAGTGCGGACTGAGATAGAGCTAGAACTGGAACAAACCCAACAAGGTTCTAGTGGTGAAGTCTCGGTAAGCACTGAAAGGGTTGAAGAATTAAAAAGAATTGAAATGAGAAAGGGTGAAAAGAAATAGCCCTCCAAATATTCAACCTTAGGGCAGAAACCGGGTTCAACTCATAATCTACTGGCGGTTACTAAGGTAACACCGGTATTGAAGACAAGACGTCATGGACCCAGTGACGCACTGCACCAAACTTCCCAACCACTCAAGTTCTCTTAAAAGAGCTTGTTTCATTCTCACGGGGAACCCTGTGCAATGTATCGACCGCTCATTGCGAGCAATGTTGATACCTAAACAGGAGACGCCTCCCCAGTCTCCAGGAGTGGATCAAAACGCACTATTGAGTCTAGAGACATGAGATCATCCATAAATCTCGATAGGACACATTCCAAATATGCTTATTGTTTCACACAATGTGGAAAATAAGATAAAATATTTAGAGTCCTACGCATTATCCTCGTGGTATTGCCAGAACATCCGAGTGATATGTAAATATTCACAATGAAGATGGAAATCCTTCTAGAGCGAACGTCACTCAAGCTCTTGGTAGGTGACATGTGAGATCCATCTTGGATCAATGATCGAGTGACAACTGGAAAGCAACAATGGTGCGATTCAATATTGAATCAAACTTGTTCCAGGATATGGATTGACGGATACTTTTGCAAAAACCTTTCAATGTGCTCACAAACTAATTCTTCAAGCACATTGATTGTGTACAATATCTTTCAAACAAAAGTATTTTTGATGGAAATGAGATTCAAAGTATAAAACTCTCGTCGTGTCTCAAAAATGTTTATCATAGGACACGCGAGTGATTTCTATAAATCTATTTCTCATCAATCCGTGAATGTTTATTCACCGATTCACTCTATCGTGCTATCTGCTTTGAGACGTTCCGGTATGAGAACATGCTAAGTATGAAGATTCCAAAGTGGATTCTTTGGAAAATTCATTACTACAAGCTGGAAATTCCTGTCAGGGAGAGTCTTCTTTAAAAGAGACTCTACCTGATCACAGGTCGGTTTTCATAAAACCGGAGGGTAGTCTGTCCTCGCAGAACGAATGACAAAGCCATATTCGTTCTCTATCTTTATTGCTAACTGTTTTATTTCAGGAACACATATAAAGATGACGTTGATGGCTCCAGTTTCCAGCTGAATCGGGTCAATCCATACCTCATGCTCACACATCCTCCACACTATCAATGAAGATGTGAGACTTGCTACAACAAATGTTGAGAGACTACCAACAACGTTTCCGCTACTCTGATGAAAAAGTCTCCTGATCTACAACTCTAATGCAACGTCTCCAGATAAAGAAAGGTGTGAGCATGATGGTCCTTAGTCACTACATCACATGAAGGCAATACAACTATGGATGAGCTTGGAGATTTACTTTGGCTGATGATCTCAAAGAAGCTCAAAGATCACATATCTCAAAGGGATTCAAATCACAAGTTCGCTTGCTTGAAGTACAAAGTGTGTTGAAAAGTGAAGAATCAGATCCTACGAGCTACAAAGACTAAAGAATGCTTAAAGACCAAAAGATCTTAATTTCAAAGGTGACCTCGCTTAGGGGGAGATTGTTAGGAATACAAATATTCCTGTAAAAGTCTCGGTCACCTAATGATTGTAATAGCATTAAGTTAGCTCGTAGTTAGTTTGTTTATTAGTTAATTAGTATTAGTTTAAGTAACACCGTGGAAGAAGGACGGGCCTTCACCCACTGTATGCCTGATCCACAGCCCGGGAGTGGGCGTTTTATTGTAAGTATAAATACCCCTCTCCACATGTGGAGAGGGTTGGACCTTCACATTCTCAATCTAATATTTCCTTTTTCTCTCAAGGTTCCTTTCTTCCCTTCCTCCTCACTTCACTAACGCCACACAAATCACAACACCAATCATGTTTCTAATATAGTTAGTATTCTACAATTGGTATCAGAATTTCTGGTGCCGTCGGCCAATTTTTTTTTCTTTTACTTAAATTAAAATATACACAATATAAACTTAAATAAACTTCATTAATATTAAAAACACACATTACATATTAAAAAAAACACACGATACATTTAAAAAAATTGCATAAAATTAAAAACCTAATACATAAATAAAAGCTTAATCCTCTTCGGGATATTTTGCCCGGATTCGAGCTTGTTGTGCCCTCACGATCCTTGCGGTGACCGGATCCATACTGCTTGTATCCATTTGTAGCACCCGCATCTCCTCGGCAATATTTTGTGATTCATATAAAGTAACTCTCGCGAGTGACTCTCGCTCAAGAACATCCATCTTTGCCTTGCGGTCTAACTCGTATTGTTGTTGCAACATTTCTTGAAACAATGCCGGGTTTGAACCGGAACTAGCGGTCGAGTTTGACGAACGTTGACTCTTAGCAACCCGGTACATGCCGTCGGGTCTTGGCTCCAAAAAGTTCGTGGTTGTCGGGACGGGACCACATCTTCATCGACCTCCTTTTCTTTGTTGCTTTTCTTATTCTTCGCCTTTGATTTTGGCTTCTTCGCCATCGTCTTTGCCCTCGATTTTTTTGAGGTCGGTGTCGGAATAATTTCTTCACTTGAAACCGATTTTTCTTCGTCATCTTCTTTGTCTACTAGATGAAACGAAGCATGGTCCGAATTCGGTTGTGAACGGATGCCTTGTTTTGTTTGTTGAGTTTGTGTAAATTGATATTGGTTTTGTTGTTGTTGTAATTTTCTTTGGCTAAACAATGCTAAATCTTCGGGATTCATAAATGAGGTTTGGAAGGTGGGAAAGTAACCCGGATTCGAAGACGATCCCGGATTGTTACCGGGGTTCGAAGACGATCCCGGCATTTGGTTTGTCGGATCGTTTAACATGTTGTTGATCCATGGTTGATTTGGATTCATTTTGGATGAAAATAGTTATTAGAAGTAGAGATTTAATATATTGGAAGTGTGTGTGAAGTTTGAAAAAAAAAAGGGTATTTATAAGGTTTTTTTTGGGAATTAAATTGGTTTAATTAGGTGTTTTTTGGAAAAAAAAAAAAAAAAAAAAAAAAAAAAAAAAAAAAAAAAAAAAACGGCATTATAGCCGTTATATATTCAAACGGCTCTTTTTTGGATCCTCAAATCTGCAGAGAAAAAAAAAAAAATAGACGACGGCTCTGAGCCGTGGGTACGGCGCGAGCACCGACGGCGCCACCACCAGTACGGTGCGCCGTCGGTTTTTTTGAGCTTGTGGTGACGGCGCGAGCCATGGCTCACCCGTACCCCATGCTCTTAGACAGATGGTCGAGAGTTGAGATCTTTCTACAAGAATGCTGTAAGCATGGATTTCTTACCCAAAATATGTCACATTTGACTGATTGTCAAGCAAATTTACCTAAGCCGATTATGGTAACTCATAGAAGAGCAAAATTTCATGAAAACCAAGTGACTACCCTCTAGGTGTGTGGTCCTAGCTCCATAGTTTTCTACTGTACAACCTGAAAAAAGGTTCAAGAAATAAACACAGTCCCAACAACCCCAAATCATAAATATTTAAGGCAAACAGTACCTTGCAGTTTTCCTACTTTTTTTTTTTTTTTTTTTTGAACTATGCAGTTTTCCTACTTCATCCACCACCATTTTCATGTGGATCCCAATCATTTATTAATATGGGGGGGTCAATTTTGTCATCTCCTTCTTGTACCTCAACATAGCTTCCAAATCCTCCCCAACATCCACTTTTTTCTTCGAAAAACATTGATATGTTTTATTCACATGTTATCACTGAATTGTTAGCTTGTGTAATTATTTAATGTGGCTGTATTCTAAGTACTACAACAATAAGAGTTCAAACAAGTTTGTAAATGGAAACATTTTAAAGATGAGTCGTCTTTCTCATATGCAACTTAAATATTTTACTTTCTTATCCTTACAATATTAGTGCATTTCGAGAAAGTGTAATATTTATGACTAATGAGACTATAATGTACTTTGGAAAAACTAAACTAGTGTCGTGATTACACATGTCCAAGACTTGATGCTAAAACAAGTTGCTACACTATAAAATAATTTATTCTCTTCGCCTCAGAATGATAATTCAATTTCTCTAGATTATATGCGAAATCAGTGTATTTCTTTTTAGAGCAAGTCGTTTATCAAACTTTACTTTAATCAGTTTATGTACATTTACTAATAAATGATACATTTTGTATAATGACTTTAGATTTTGCCTACGAAGAAACATTAATATTCTAAACGAATCACTCTTTTAGATTAATACAGTACTATTAGATTATTAGTTAAGAGAATTGCCTTTAAACTTTAAAAAGTCAAATGTGTGACAAAGGTCCTGATTCCTGAAATACATATAACATCTTTTCTGGTGGCACTTAGCAAAGATGCCATTTCCCTTTTTCTGTCAATTAATCAATTATTTGTTCTTGCTAAATTTAGCATAAATAGCTACTTTCGTGTTTCTCTTTATACTTCGTATTAAAGATAAGTGATACATTTTGTGTTCCATTTTCCATGCATTAAAGATAAGCAATACATTTTTCTCTATATACAATAAATATTAGATCTATTATATACCCAATGGATATACATATATAAAAATGGCATGGCTAGTTTAACGATCTTATGTTCATGTAAGTTATACGATATCTGACTGTAAATTTGTATGTAGAGTAATAACATACATTACATTCTGATCAACTAGCATGTTCACCTACCCCGTCACCGGATTCCGGCAAATTTCCGGCAAGCTCAATTCTCACCATTCAAAAGTAGATCAAGACCTGTGGAGTGTTTCTGGAGCGTTTTCGAGGCCACAAGAGGATGAGGCAGCGAAGACCGGTGACGGAAGAATGGCAACAGGTACCGGAGCGGAGAAGAGGCAAGGAAGATCGTCATGAAGAATGTAGACAGAAACCTGAGATCACAAAGTTTTACGTGGCAAATTTGCCGGCCAAGTGTTCCGTTGAAGACATAAAGATAGTGTTTAGAGATTATGGAGTCATTGATGGTGTCTATGTTGCGAGAAAACTAAATAAGTATGGTCAGAGATTTGCATTTATTAACTTCGTGAATGTTACTAATAAACAGGATCTCGAACTAAGGATGCGGAAAGTGAAGATTGGTGATGATAGGTTATTTATTAACATTGTGAAGTTTGTTGATGGTAAAATTTTGGGAATGGATGATAGACAAAAAGATGCACACCAAAAGAAACCGGAGGTACGTCAACAGGTACCGGAAGAGAAAACAGTTGTCAACGACAAAGGAGGTGGTAATATGGCTGGTCTAGGAGGGAGAGCATTCCTTGATACGCTGATTAACAAAGAACCGGAGGCAGACATTACAGTTGATCCAGCAATCAATGCTTTTTCTCAATGGTTTAACAGGGCGGTAATTGCTAGAACTAAGGATCTTCGGAGATTAATTAATCTCCGAAGGTGGCTGATGAGGAGGATTCAGAAGCGCATAGAGATTAAATATATCGGTGGATTGTCTGTGTTACTAGTTTTTAATGACGAAGTTGAGGCGGCGAGTTTTCTCGCGGATCAGTCAGTTTGGAAAGATGCTTTTAGCAAAGTGGCGATGTGGAAGGGACAGGTTCTGGTAAACGAGAGGATTGCTTGGCTGAAGATTTTTGGGGTACCTATTTGTATTGCAGATAATACCATTTTCAATCAGATAGGTGCAAAGTTTGGCTCCTTAATGAAACCGGCGCAATTAGATGAAGAAGACGGGGATTTAACATATGTGTGCATTGGGGTTCTAGTGGGGGAAGAAAATCGAATTAATCGGACGATGTCCATTAGATGGCGTGGCAAGATATTCAGAGCAAGGATTGAGGAAGAACAAAAGGATTGGATACCTGATTGTCTCGTTGACGAAGACGAAGGGTCCGACGTACCCGGGGATGAGAATGTTCAAAGTTCAATAGCTGGTGATCGGAATGCTATGGTGGGTGAGGAAGGACCTGCAAATCTGGTACCGGAGAAGGAGAATATGGTTAATACGGAAACTGAGGTGAATATGGATACTAATAAAGATATTAATGGGGATAGTATGGAAAATTGGAAACAAAATGAGAATGACAACGTGTATTATTTTGAGTCCATTAAAAAGGCAACTACTAGACATATTCCAAAGAGGTTTAAAAAAAGGTGTCCAGGTCTAGGCAGTCGATGTCTCCTCAGCAATTGGACAGGCCCAAAAAACGGCCCCGAAATAGTGATCCTTTTGGATTAAATGAAATGTTGGGTTTGGTGGACAGTACATCAGAAGCTTCTACTGGACATATAGATGGAAGCCTTAATCAAGAAATGGAGTTTGTGACTCCTGATCTTAATGATAAGGTCCAGGCAGAAGGTTCACTTCATACGAATAATATGATGTCGCACAATGAAGAGTCGGTCGAGTATGGGGTGAGAAACGAAATACAGGACAATCTTAAGGAGAACACGAAGGACCCGACTGAAGTAGAGACTAGTCTGACAATGGAGTTGGGTACAAAGCTGGGGGTGACAGACATTGGGGAGTTCAGGGAACAGGTAGTCGACTCGATCATAAAAGAAGGTTATCAATTAGGTAAATCATGAATTTTCTATCATTGAATGTTCGTGGTTTAGGGGTTGTGGGTAAAGATTCGTGGTTTAGGGAAATTAGAAACGGTCAAGAAGTGGGTTTTGTTATGTTTCAAGAGTCATTATGTAGTGATATTTCTAAGAAGCAGTTGGGCCGCTATTGGGGCCGAGGTGATTTTGCTTTCGATTATGTTAATCCGACTGGAAGATCGGGTGGGATTATCAGTATGTGGGATAACAAAGTTTTTGAGGCTACGACTTCAATCAAGAATAGATGGTTTTTGATGGTTACGTGTACTTTGAAGGGTCTGGGTATTGAATGTAATGTGTTAAATATATACGCTCCTCAGCGGGATACGGAAAAACGACAACTATGGGCTGAAGTTACTGAATTAATTCAGGCCAGAAGTGAATTGTGGGTGGTTGCTGGAGATTTTAACTCGGTCCGATATGTAGAGGAACGGAGGAATTCTGTTTTTAATCCTAACTCGGCTAAGGAATTTAATGAGTTCATCGAAGAAGCTGGACTCCATGAATTGAGCTTGAAAGGAAGTAAGTACACCTATGCGACAAGGAATAAATTGAGCTGTATAGATAGAATTTTTGTGTGTTGGGAATTCTTGAATAGGTGGCCAACAGCAGAGTATAGAGCGCTCCCAAAAGGTCAACCAGACCATAGGCCTCTTTTACTTAAAACTGTGTCGTTAAATTTTGGCCCTAAGCCGTTTAGGTTCTTCAATTTGTGGTTAGAAAGAAAAGACTTTGAGTCGATGATAAAGAAAGCCTGTGAAGATTTTAAAGATGCTGGTCCCCCGGACATTGTCCTCATGAATAAGTTTAAAATGTTGAGGAAAACTATTACGGTGTGGAAGAATGAATTGAGAAATAAAGAAGTGGAGGAAGAAAAACTTTTAAAAGAAGATCTTGATCAGTTAAATAAGGTGTTGGAAGATAGGGATTTAATGGAGGAGGAGATTTGGGTTTGGGAAGAATGTACGAGTCGTGTAAAGGAGATCGAAGAGTACAAATATAGGGATTTGAAACAGAAATCGAGATGCAGGTGGGCGATGTTTGGAGATGATAATACAAAAATTTTTCACGGCCTCATCAACAAGAGGAAGGCATGTAATAACATTGCTGGGTTAATGGTTAATGGGAAATGGGAGTCAAAACCTTCG
Source organism: Artemisia argyi (assembly GCA_030686995.1). Classification (NCBI taxonomy): domain Eukaryota; kingdom Viridiplantae; phylum Streptophyta; class Magnoliopsida; order Asterales; family Asteraceae; genus Artemisia; species Artemisia argyi. The sequence goes on along the minus strand of JARVZY010003630.1, from coordinate 7,803 downwards.
ATAGTTAAGAAAGAAGTGTTACAGTTTTTCAGAAGGAAGTTCGTGGAGAATTGTAGAGTCCGACCGACTCTTAATTGCCATGGTATAAAGAAATTAGCTGCTGATGAGGTGGTTTCGATCACTCGACCCTTCGTGGAGGAAGAAATTAAGGAGGCGGTTTTTGGGTGTGGGGCTGATAAAGCCCCGGGACCTGATGGTTTTAATTTTAAATTTATTAAACGTTTTTGGAGTTTGTTTTCAGGACATTTCATGGAGATCATGCAAAACTTTTACGAGACGGGGAAGATAAGTGCAGGAGTGGGCCCGTCATTTATCACTCTTATACCAAAATCTTCAGTCCCTGTTGACTTGACAGAGTATAGGCCGATTAATCTAATTGGTGTTGTGAGTAAAGTTATTTCAAAGGTGTTAGCTAACAGACTGAAAACGGTGATGGGGAATATCACGGAGGAGACGCAATCAGCTTTTATAGCAGGAAGATTCATTTTAGATGGTCCGTTAGTGCTTAATGAGATAACGGCATGGGCAAGACGGGCGGGTAAGAATATTTTTTTGATGCAGATAGACTTTGAAAAGGCGTATGACAACATCCATTGGGAGTTTCTATTAGATATCCTCAACCAAAAAGGTTTTCCAGCGATTTGGGGTAATTGGATTCGTGGTGTTGTGACATCGGCCCAGTCTTCTGTATTGGTTAATGGGTCGCCTACTTTTCAATTTAATTGTGAAAAGGGGATTAGACAGGGGGACCCGGTTTCGCCTTTTTTGTTTATATTTGTTATGGAAGCATTCACGTGCCTTTTTAGAAAAGCCAGTGAAGTAGGGGTGTTCGATGGCATTCAGTTACCAAATAATGGTCCGCGTATTAATCATCTCCTATACGCGGACGATGCAATGATACTTGGCGAATGGTCCGGGTCTAATTTTGACAATGTGAAAAGGATGCTCAGAATCTTTTATTTGTGCTCGGGGCTGAAAATAAATATTAATAAGTCTACTATATATGGTATTGGGGTGAACAATGAAGAAGTGATAAGGACCGCCTCGAGCATGGACTGTAAAGCTGGGATTTTGCCATTTGTTTATCTTGGGATTAAGGTGGGAGCAAACATGAATCGTATAAAGAATTGGGACCCGGTGGTGGAAGTGTTTAGAAATCGTTTATCGAAATGGAAGGCTCAAGTGTTATCAGTTGGTGGTAGACTTACACTGATAAAGTCGGTCCTCCAAAGTTTACCAAACTATTATTTTTCACTTTATAAAGCGCCAAAAAAAGTTATATTGACTTTGGAAGGGATGATCAAGAAATTTCTATGGGGTGGTTCTAATGAAGTGTCGAAATCACACTGGGTGGCTTGGGACAAGGTAGCCACACCAAAGAATGAAGGTGGTTTAGGGCTGAGTAAACTTGAAGATTGTAACAAGGCGCTTACTATAAAATGGTTGTGGAGATACAAGGTGGAATATGACTCGCTTTGGAAGAAAATTATTGACTCGATCCATGCTAATGCTAGGAAATGGGTCAATTACCCTATTATTCGAAACTGCAGTGGCAGCGTGTGGGCCAACATAGTCAAGCTTGGGAGTAAAGTTAAGGTAGAAGGTCAAGGTTTTGGTTCTTTAATCCGGAGTACAGTTGGGAATGGTCAAACTACTCGTTTTTGGCTAGATCCATGGCTTTGTGAAGGCGCTTTGAAGGTGAAATATCCGAATTTGTTTCATCTAGAGAAAGAAAAATTCTGCAGTGTTTCGGACAGAATTCTACAAGTTGGGGGGCTGAATGAGATGTCGTGGAATTGGAGAAAGCCGCCTACATCAACAACATATATTCTGGAATTGACGGATTTGAGTAACGAACTTGCAGGTACTATTCTATCTGAAGTTGGAGACAAGTGGCATTGGCAGGGATCGAAGGATGCTTTTTCAGTGGCCGCTGTAAAAAAATGGTTGTCCGGAAGCAACACAGCCAACTCGGAATGCAGTTTCAAATGGTGCAAATGGTTGCCATTAAAATGCAACATATTCATGTGGAGGGCGCTAATAGAAAGACTCCCGACAAAGACGGCTTTAGCTCGAAGGCATATTAGTATGACTGATATAGTGTGTCCGATGTGCTACGAAGCTGATGAATCTGCGTCACATATATTCACGGCTTGTGCAGCCTCGACAGGGATTTGGCAGGCTATATCGACATGGTGTGGAATTCCAAGTGTGTTCGCTTTTGAGACAAAAGATTTGATAGAGATTGCCAACAACTGTAGGCGTGCTCCTATATACAAAGAGATTATCAAAGGTATTATGATTATTACATGTTGGCGAATATGGAAAGCTCAGAATGATTTAATGTTTAGAGGTGTAAGGACGAATGGAGTGAAGATTATAGCAGAAGTGAAGGCATATGGTTTTTTATGGTACAAACATCGTAGTAAACGTAGTGTGTGTGATTGGGAGTCTTGGTGTAATTTTATTTTGATGTAATTTTGGTTGTGTGGCGGCTTGTTCTCTTCCTTGGAGACGAGTTGTGCCAGTCTTTAATGAAGTCTGCCTTTCAAAAAAAAAAAAAAACTAGCATGTTCAAATACATAATTAACATTCTTAATTGGTCTATATAGACTATTTTAAAATATTTAGGATATTAGGCTATCATGTGTCCGTGTAGCTAGCCGACAGGAAGCCTTTCCGAGATTTGCCTAATAAATTGTAAATAAACCTATGTACAAATTTGGCAAATTTATGTTAGAAGATATTTTTAAACAATATATTTGACCATTCTAATCTCATCTATTGACTGGTTTTCAATACGTATGACATAAATCACAAGTTAGAACATTTATCATGTACATAGAGATAGAAATACTTGTAAATCAGTACCTGTCGCTTAGGAAGTAATTAAGGTTTTCAGCTGAAAACTCTTACCAAAATTATCAGTTTTGGTAAACTTATTTCACCAAATTTCTACTGCCATAAACGATCTATTAAACAATCATTAAATTAACAAATGTATTTTGTTTGGTAAATATAATGTTATCCAGATGTAGACACTATTCTCAAGGTTCATTGATTACATCAGGATGATGAACATCAATCCATAATTTATTTATTTAATTAGCCTAAATAGTTCTGAACAAAGAGCATATTGGTTTGTGAATCTGTAATTAAATTTTGTGTATAAGATGAGCTGTGCCTGTGTCTTACATTATTTTACCTATTAACTCCACTTCACATGGCATCTGCTTGTCTTAAATCTCACTTAATATTATTCTCACTCTCTCCTTTTTTCTCTCACTAAAAAAACCATGCTAGATCATCATCACTACTCTAACTCACCTTAAACAACATCAACACAATGAACACAATGATCAAATACTATGTTGTCTTGGTTCTTGTTTCATGTCTTGTTAGCCAATCTTTTGGACTAACTATTGATGGTGTTTTATTACTTTCATTCAAATATTCGGTTTTAAATGATCCTCTAGGTGTTTTAGATACATGGGATTACTCGGATGAGACACCGTGTTCCTGGCACGGTGTCTGGTGCAGTAATCCCCACGATCAACAAAGTGTAACTGCGCTCTCACTTCCTAACTCCCATCTTTCAGCTTCAATTCCCGCAAATCTTGGATTACTCCAACACCTCACTAAACTCGACTTATCGAATAATTCAATAAATGGGTCGATCCCATTATCTTTATACAATGCTACGGAGCTTAAATATCTCGATATTTCGAATAATTTGATATCGGGCGAGCTGAGGGAAGTTGTAGGAAGTTGGAGGAGTCTTAATGTGCTTAATATCTCCGGTAACTTATTGACTGGTAAGTTACCGGCATATCTTGGTAATTTAACCAACCTAACGGATGTTTCCGTGAAAAATAATTATTTTCATGGAAACATTCCGTCAGGGTTTAGCTCGATTAAAATTTTCGATTTATCAGCAAATTTTATAAATGGGTCGTTACCTAAAGAGTTTGGAAGCAGTGATCTTATTTATTTTAACGTGTCACATAATATTCTCACTGGTGCTATTCCACCGGATTTTGCCAATAAAATCCCTTCAAACGCAACAATTGATTTGTCTTTTAATAATCTCACGGGACCAATACCCGAATCGAGTGTTTTTTTCAACCAAAAACCGTCTTCTTTTGATGGAAATACACAGCTTTGTGGAAAACCCTTAAAAAATTTATGTTTAATCCCATCATCAGCTTCAATGCCGCCTAATGTTTCTTCGCCCGCGACATCTCCACCAGCAATAGCAGCGATCCCGAAAACCGCGGATTCTAATAATTCGGGTAATGAAACGAATTCATCGTATTCGTCTTCAAAACCCGGGTTTAAGACAACCACGATTGTCGGGATTGTGGTGGGAGATGTCGCGGGTATCGCGGTCCTGGCCGCGATATTTATCTACATTGTGAAAAAAAGAAAAAAAGATACTCAAAAGCACGAAAATGGCGTAAACAAAGAGTTCGATTGGGCGTCATCATCCGAAGAACAGGAACGTAGATGGTTAAGATCATGGCCTTGTTTGAATAAAAGAAGAGTAACCGAAGATGAAGAAACATCAAGCGTTTGTACAACCTCGGATAGCGACGTAAACGAGGTTGTACAGACAGTGTCAATGAAAAAAGAAGGTGAAACAAAAGGGGAATTAGTGACGGTTGACGGTGGCGAAAAGGAGTTAGAGTTAGAGACGCTTTTAAAAGCGTCGGCTTATATACTCGGTGCCACGGGGTCGAGTATCATATATAAGGCGGTTCTGGAGGACGGGACGGCGTTGGCGGTTCGACGGATAGGTGAAAGCGGGCTGGAAAGGTTTAGGGATTTCGAGAACCAGGTTCGGGTCATTGCAAAACTGGTGCACCCGAACCTGGTTCGTATCCGTGGGTTTTATTGGGGTGCCGATGAGAAACTTGTTATCTACGATTACGTTCCTCATGGCAGCTTAGCAAATGCACGATACCGTAAGTCATTTATTCTTAACTTTATTCTTACGTTGATGCAAAACTTATACTAATTCTGGCTAAAAATGAGTTTCAATGACGTTAAGTTAGTTGTAAAGATATTAGACTTTTTTGCCAGTCAATTGTGCATTGTCAATGTTTTTAGTACCAATCTTGGAAAGTATCAAACTACGTAATTTAAGATGTACATTTTTACGTGATTTAAGATGTACAATTTAGCATTTTAGGATGTATATATTTGTCTTTGAAGATGCACGACTTATCATATAAGCTTTTATGGATTTTTTAGCAAAATGTCGAATTTTAAAACTTGGATCCAATGATAGATTCTCTTTCTTTAATGAACAAACTTCTGGTGAAAAGTGTGCAACGTAAATATTTTGACAAACTTCCTAGTACTTAATAAAATTATTTTGTGTTTTGTTTAACTGTTCATTATACGAATTTATGAACTATTTTGGAATGGGGTTTTCTATCTTGTAGCTCGCGGTGACAGGATAAGAAGGAAAAAAAAGACACAAAAATGACTCTTGAACCTACAAAAAATATATTTTTTATGAGATCCTAGAGTACTTTTTTGTGAGTCACTGAGTACTTTTTGTATATTTTTACCTTCTTATCATGTGCCTACAGGGCACACGATAGAAAAACCATTTGGAATAACTTACTTTAAGATGTGCATGTTAGCATCTGATTATGGGCACATTGTCTTCCAAACGTGCACCAGTTACACAGTTTGTGTAAGCTTTTAATGATTATTTTGGGGCAAAAGGGAAAGTAAAAGTTGGATCCAATGGTAGATTTACCGAAGGAAACTAAACACATTCTGGTGAAATTTTGGGGATGAAATTTATGTACTTTCACCATCTGACAGACTTCTATTATCAGATTTTTTACTAATAATAAAAAGTTAAGGCATGAGTTAACCGGACCTCCTGTAGAGAGGGTTTGTGGAAGACAATGCTGCCACCGCCTGTACTGTCTGCATTAAAACTTGTACATTTTGACTAAAGTAGGTGGACCCCCATGGTAGAGAGGGTCCGGTTAACACATCCCAAAGTTAAATGTCTACCTTTTCTTAATAAACTCAGTTTAGACAATAAATATTGATGATATTCAAGCTTAATTCGTTTAGTGGTATGGTTCCATAAGCATCAATAAAATCCTCCTTTTCATTTTATCATTGTATAGCAAAACATGTATTTTGAACTCTTGCTGTTTCTGGGACACTATGTTCATAACATCCAACCTATTAAAAAATTACTATATATAGTAATTAGATCAGCATGCATATGCAAATGCACATGCGCAGTGTAGCGATTCTATGTTACTATTGACTAAAGTAAGCTGACGGTTGATGGTGGAGTAGTTGCAACCGAAGCTTTGTTTATAAATGCACAAAGTGGGCACACCACAAGTCAACTGTCACGTAGCGTTTACCTCTTAGCCCATTGCGTATTATATCAGACGTGTCCTAAAGATCTTGATATGTTATAGTGTATTAAAATTGAATTCTAATGTGGTCACATTGAATGAAAATGACGCATCTTTGCCCTTGTCTAGCTTTTCGTTGTTTTACTTGTGCATCACTTGATGTTGTTTTACTTGTACAATATGTAGGAAAAGTTGGATCTTCGCCTTGTCCGCTACCTTGGGAGGTAAGGCTCAAGATAGCGAAAGGAACAGCGCGTGGCCTAATGTACATTCACGACAAAAAACAAGTACACGGGAATCTCAAGCCGAGTAATATCTTATTAGGCTCTGATATGGAGCCTAAAATAGGAGATTTCGGGCTTGAGAGACTAGTTGTGGGCGAAAGTAGTTGTAAAGTCGGGAGTTCATCTAGGAATTTTGGTAGCAAGAGGTCCACTGCGTCACGTGATAGTTTCCAAGACGTGACCATTGGGTCAAATCCTAGTCCAAGTCCTAGTGCAATGGGGTGCATTTCGCCTTATTATTCCCCTGAATCACTTAGAAGCATAAAGCCTAACGCAAAGTGGGATGTGTATTCGTATGGTGTAGTTTTGCTAGAACTTTTGACGGGAAAAGTCATCACCTCTGACGAGTTTGGGCCCGCTAGCATGACGTGGAGCTCCCCATTGAGCGATGAGGAAAAAAATAAAGTGACACGAATGGCTGACGTGGCCATTCGTGGTGAAATGGAGGGAAAAGAGGACGCATTGTTGACGATTTTGAGATTAGCATATAGTTGTATATCTCCTGTACCACAAAAGAGACCACACATGAAGGAGGTCCTTCACGCTCTCGACAAGTTCCCTTCTGCTGCTTCTTCGTATTATTACGGACACATATAATTTATTAGGTGAAAATAAAAAAAAATGGAATTTAATTTCTAGAGAGGTGTATTTAATGATGAAAATGAAAGGTAGGTGTTTGAAATTTGAATGCTTATTATTTGAAGAGATAGTGTTGATTGCAATATGTTTTAGAAGTAGGATTTCTTGTCTCTGATTTGTTATTATTTTAACACTAATTTCACCTAATTCTGTCATTTGGACCCCATCTAACATTTAATATTTTGACTATAGTTTTTGGATTGTAGCTTCTTGATAATAATTACAATATATTCTTATGTGAGGACTAAAACTATTTCATGATCAAATATTCTTATACGAATTGATATGTGTCTTTAAACATTATTCAGGTTATGTGTCGGTAGAAATTGTCATCATTGACTTAGGCGCCATAGCTTAACCAAAGATCAAGAGTGATGGGGATGACGGGATCAAACATGATTGAATAAGACCAGTGCGTTAAATATATTTATCAGTTACTTGTGGTCCACTGGGCATGTCTTATTCAGTTAAGCGTGCCTAGT
>JARVZY010003629.1:0-17350 GCA_030686995.1 Artemisia argyi | reverse complement strand
AATCCAACTAAGATATGATTTCTTTTCCTTCTATTCGATGAGTGTGATAGGATTCTAATTTCATCACCAAGCACATCTTTGCGACGGGGTTTAGGATCAAAGCAAAATCTGTTTAGGTACCTCCATACGACACATCTGGTTGATTGAACCACAGCATCAAACTTTCAATTTGGTAAAAGGATTGCCTTATAGCTTTTATAATCCACAAGGGTTCTCCATTGTCGACGGATCATTAATGCGCTCTACATCCGTAAAGCCTTGCAATATAGTAATGTTCGAAACTTGCAAGGTCCTTGCTTCTTTGTTGTATTTTTATTATTATTATTTTTACTTTACGTCACTTGGGATTACGATTTCTCGTGTTGAAGCCAACATGGTTTTTCAAAAATAATATGATTCCATATTGGATTATCATTCGATCTCGATCATTCTAACTTCTAAGTATGCAAATCATATAAATTCTTGTTAACTTTGATGACAGCATTTCAAAACACACTTACAAAATATACTCTAGATTTACGTATATAATGATGGCACACAATTAAACATGCTATATTTTATGGCACAACATGTTATCGTACGATACAAAGAAGTCGTGAGATGCACGCGTAGGACAGTGAAAGTAGGGTGGAGGAATATAGTTGTATTATTGTGTCCCTCCAAAATATAAAATAGAATGGAGGGAAAAAAAGTCATGTGATGAGGCAGAGAGTTAATAGATTATTTCAAATATGCCATTGAGTGGGCCCTATAACATAAGTATTTTAATGTACAAACGGAACGGGGAAAAGACAAGTGGAATTACGTTGAAACGGTGGGAAAACCGGAAAACCGTCAATCTAGGATTCTATAATGTTATTTTTGCCGCCATTTGTATACAGTGTTCTTTAGTCGGCGTTAGCAGCCACTTGACATGTCAGCACCATGTCATGTGACCCGTCAGATGTGCACCAAATAAAATACCTAGATTTTTTTATTGATTATTTGGCTTTTGGTCAATTTATGCTTGCTAATATTTCGTCGTCGTTTACCCCGACGATTTTGATTTTTCACATATATACTGGTAGCGGTATGTCATGAGTAATTCTTGGACCTCGCGTGGCGTCGTTAATAAGGATCGACTTTTCATCTCGCGCACATAATAGAGGTTAAGGGGAGTGACTTCAACTTCTTAATAATGTAGTGTCATGCCGAATCTTTTATTCATGACATGTATTACATTTTTACCGTTGGGGTACTTCGACAAGACCTTATGATAAACCGAGAATCGTTGCATTTAGCACGTTGGCTCTTGACATTCTCCCACCACCAATTCATATCATACACGACCTTGTGCATGGTCATTCACTACTACAAAAATAGACATAGAGCCCCCTTAATAGAGCCCGGTTTTAGTGAAAAACGGGCTCTAAAAGGATTCCGTGTTATAAAAAAAATGGTATAGAGCCATGTTTTCTTTTACACAACCGGGCTCTATGTTGAAAAACTTTAAAGCCGTATTTTCTTCTTCAAAATCGGGCTCTATTCCTTGTAAAGACCCATGTTCTCTCCTACAAAACCAGGCTTTATCTAAAATATTATTAGAACCTTGTTTTATATTACAAAACCGGGCTTTTATCAATTGTGTTAAAAGGGCATGAAATAGGCGGTTCTTCAAACTAAAATGAAAAAACTTAAAAACTTTTGGGCGCCTTATTTCCCCCTCACTTTCACAAAACCTAACCCTCTAACCTCATTTCATTCATACCAAACACAGCCACACCCATTATTGTCTCTCTCAATACAAAAAATTTCATTCACCTAACAACACAAATCTGTGTTTCTTTCCAAGTTACAAACCATAATCAATTTCAGTATCTCATAGTTATCTCACCTACTACTTTGTATCTTCAATTTTAACCAAAATCTGAAACACAACTTTCAACCACGAAAATTTAATCACCATATCTTGTTCTTGTGATACCAGCCTTTAAAGAACGAAATACCAGCATAAATTTCGGAGGTACCAAACTGATACAATTGATGTTGATGTTCAATTAATCTTTTTAATATATCTTATTAATGTTGTTGTTAAGTTTGATTCTGGAATAAGTATTGTTAAGTTTGTTTATATGTTTTTTGTATTGTTATGTAATAAAGTCTTGATTTTGGATTGAAATTAGTTGATTTTTAAGCTCTGTATGGGATTTAAAATTGTATGGCACTAAAACAAAGCCTTATTTTCAATATAAAGACAATATAATTAGTTGTAAATGGGTGTTTTGGTTGTGCTATTTGCTATTGTAAATTGGGCGTTTGATCGAATTTTTTTTGCTCTCAGAAACCCAACTGTTTTGCTCTGTGCCCTTTTTTTTGACCAATTTCAACCGGGCTCTATGCCCTTTTTTGTAGTAGTGAGTGGAGTCCAACGTAGTGCTCAGGTACAACTATTTATTGATTGAAGTTTATGGGATCCCAAAATGTATAGTGTCTTTAGTACAAGTTATACCGAGGAACAGAATATAAGTTTTTTTTGTCTATTACGACAGCTTTTGCTCAATAGACAATGCATTGTAATAGGATAATTAAGATATCGAGATTTTGTCATCTTTCCCTGAGTGTGCATTGTTCACATGATTTTTTGCTTGGATATACATTTGCTTTTTAAAGTTATTCTCATTTCATGGCAGTGTGATCGGGCGGCATGGTTGATCAATCGGAAGGATTCTTTGGTTGATACTGTGGCTGAAAACCTTGTTGATCGCTTGGAGGTTACAACATTTTCCTTATTTATATGTCCCTCTAATTCTGTTATTGTATTACGGATTAATAAATTTGGGTAGCTTTATACCGTTTTTAAGTTTACTACCAAATTTGGTTTGTAGTATGTCAAGAAGACGTTTCCTACGACATTATGTTTGGCAGGTTCCTTGGAAGCAATTAGGCATTCAATAAGTGGGCGTGGTGAGATGTTAATCACTTTTATGTTCGACACATTTAAATGAAGCTTATGTAATGCCATCAAATAAGTGGATTTGTTTTTTGATGTTTTGGGTGGTGTAGAAATGCTAACTATGATGGATTCATAGTATGACATGGTAAAATTATGTAAAGATGCTGAAAAGGATTTTTCTAGTGATAAATCTGCCCTTCTGGTGAGTCTTACAGTTTTGCTGGTACATAGGTACGAGATGCAGGCAACCTATTAACCAGGGTAGGCTTCACTCTTCCAGGGGTCGATGTTGATGAATACCAGGTTAGATATAATAGTGGTGAGCATTTTATCCAAATTCTTTTACTTTTTTTACTTGTAAGTAATCATGAAAAGTATAACAATCAACATCATGCAAGTAGTCAAATAAAGAATATGTGTGTTATATGTTTCATATAAGCTTGTGAAAGATTCAAGATCATTCTGATCATCCCTTTCATTGTTAGCTTTGGAGCTAATAGAACATTTACGGGCAATTGGTGAAACTAATGCACTTATGAATCGAGTCAAAGTAAGAATTTTATCTATTCAGTTTGTATGGTTTAAATCTTTCCTCGTTATTAAAAGTAACTTTTGTATTTACATTTTTGTTTATCAACTTTTTTTTTTGCGGATGGATTTAGTTCTTAAAAAGGGATACAGCTCTGGCCACAGCAGCTGTCTATGAGTCGATGTTTGCAACAGAAGATGGCACAATCCCTGCAACTTTTCAGGTGATTCTTTTTAAATCCATAGTTTAACTCTTTTGAGCAGTCAGTTTTTGGCATATTGGATGTGTTGGGCTGTGTGGGTAATGGGTCGTATACTCGTACTGGGTTGGTTGAGTATGAACACTTTTTTTGTTGAAAAGACATTGTATAAAACAAGTTAAAGAGATTGTATGCACTAAAAACACACTTCGAGCAACTCTTAAGTTTGAAACCATATGATATCATGATCCATTCCCTTTGTAGTAATAGATTTTACCATTTGACCTATTACAAGCTAAAAGGTAACTCAAATTAACTTGTTCATATATAAGTGAGTCGAAATTGCCATCTTCAGTATTTGACTTGGTCCAAGGTTGAAGTTTCATCACATTAGTGTACCAGGAAGTCAGGAACTGATATTTAACAGTTATATCACAAGAAACATTCAAGCTTTTAGCGTAATGATCTTATAATATGTGCATTTCAGTATCGTCTGTACATTGTAACACGCCTCAAAGTTATATTAGATTTTCTTGTATCTCCTATGTAGAAGCATTGTGATCAACAAATCTGGTGTTCTGCGACAGGTGACTGTAAATTGGACTCCACTCTACTCACTTCAATCGAGAAATAGCTATACCTGAGCACTACGAATTTTTTTGCTCTCGAGACGACGTCAACTTCATCAAACCCAACTGTTTTGGTCAGGTTATTCAAAAGCAATGGACAATAACAAGACTTTGCAGTAAATTCAATGTTTTCACTTACATTTTCGTTCAAGTAGTTAATGAAGTTAGCTTGTGAGTATTCATATGAAAATTAGTTGTAAACTTGTAATCTCAATACTTCTTGATTTATATCTATACAATGTTCGGTTCACTAAAAGATTTGAGGGCTCGAATTATGTCATAATTTTTTTTTATTTAAATTTTTATTCACATAGAGCCATGTTTTTAAATGAAAACCGGGATCTATAACTAGGAATAGAGCCCGTTTTTTAAACCGGGCTTTATTTGCTTGTCAAATAGAGTCCCCCCCGTTTGTGCCCGTATGAAAAACCGGGCTTTATGACAATTTCTAACAGGGCTCTATGCCCTTTTTTGTAGTAGTGATTCGCCTCAATGAATAAAAATCCCTTGAATGATTTGGATTTACTCTGGTTTCGTGGCTAAAAGGGACATTCGAGTTTCTACTCTTTAGGTCCCAACGTGGAGCGACTGTCCTCCTTCTTGGTTTAGTCCGTTACTCTTTCTGATGACTTAAGATCTAGGGTACAACGAATGTCTTCCCACTTGGATTAATCCATTACTCTCTCTGGCTTCAATCAAATGTGATATTGTATCTCGACACGACATCATGTTATCCTCTACAACATCTCGGGAGACCTCTCCCCCCACCTCGTTCAGCCAACACTTTTAAGAACTTTGTGTGAGTGGCTTGAGTGATTCTGATTCGGCCCACTAATACCATTTGTCACAAAGTCATTTCTTCGACCCTGTGTGACATTCTTAATATGATATGGACCGGCCTTCCATCCCCCGTCTAATAGATGTTCACTGGTTTCGTCCTGCCTTGGCCTCATCATGATAGCTCCCCAATTCCCTACCAATGTGGTACCGTGCCGAGTCTTTTACTCGTGGCACGTACTACTTCTTTACCGTTGGGATACTCCAACAAGCCTAACAGTTAAAACCAGTAACCATCGTGTTGGCATAAATATTACGATATTTAATCTAAACATCCTCTTCATGTTTTGATGATGACAAAGATGTAAGCTACAACACATAACGTAAAGTGCTTAAGTTACTTGTGATCACAAATCATCTATTCATTCATACATCAATATCTCTCGACATCTCAATGTCTCAAGTATGCTTCAACAATCACTTAAGTACAAAACGTAAAATGCACAAGTCTCTCGTAACTACAAATCATCATCTCAAGGATCTTATAGACTTGGATAATTGGATGGGCCAAGCATACAAGACTTCTACATATGGATTTAGTTAATTGGATCGGGCCAAGCATGCATATGAACTTAGCTAAATGGAACGGGCCAAGCCAACAAACAAGCCCATTCGGGGCCCAATAGTAACCAGCCCAACAAGGCCCATCAAGACCCAACAATGCTTCTAGAAGCCTCTAGAACATGGAGGGAAAATGGAAAATTCAAAATTCAAAATTTGAATTTAGGAGGGAATGGATGGAATATTCTTTGGCATATTCCTTATGCTTTGGAATATTCTTTGGCATATTCCGTATGATTTGGAATATTCTTTGGCATATTCCAAGATCTCATAAGCCTATAAATAGAAGGCATTTCTCAACTTCTTGGGGTGATTTTGCAAGCATAAAAAAACACACACATTGATTATTTCATCATATTAGTAGTGGCATGAAGAAGTAGTGTAGTCATGAAGAAGTAGTGGCATGAAGAAGTAGTGTAGTCATAAAGAAGTAGTGGCGTGAAGAAGTAGTGTAGTCGTGAAGAAGTAGTGGCGTTAATAAGTAGTGCTAAGTAGTGAAGAAGTTGTGTAGTGACTAGTGGTGTGAGATTGGTTCTAGCTAGGATTAGAACTCGACATTTAGTTTTGTGTCGTTAAATTGGTGTAAGGAAAGTATGTACGGTTTTCTCTGCCAAAAGGGAGCTTGTTGAGTAGTGTTGTGAACTCTCGAGTAGGTGACTCAGGGAGTGGAGTAGGGAAAGGAAGGTGACCTTGTAGCCGAACCACTATAAATCATCGTGTCCGGTTTGCATTTTCTTTCTCTTATCTCTTTACATTTATTCTTGCATTTATCGCTTTATATCCATGCTTGCAAATATGTGTTGATTGTTGCTTATATTGTAATGATGATTGATTGTGTTTTAGTTACAAGTTAATATTGTGATTGTGTGTATAACTATATGAAATGGACTTAGATGCATTATTCACACTTCTCATGTTGAGTTTAACTTAATCGATAATTTGATACAAAACGTTTTAAGATCTTAAAAAGGAAAACTTTAATTGAAGATTTTGAAATTAACCTTTTTAAAAAACGAAAAAGAGGTAAAACTATTCAACCCCCTTCTAGTTTTCCACAATTGGTACCAGAGCCAGGTCGCTCTAATTTTCAAAACAAATGGTTTTAAAAATTGGGAACGATCCATGTATCAAATTACCCATTAAGGAGGATTAAATATGAAAAGTGTTTTCTTGATTAACTTGTATTAGTTTTGAAGTTATATACACTAATTATACTAGCTCGTGATAAGATTATGCTTAAAATAAGTGTTAAATGTTCGGTATTAAACTCAAAAAGTTTCACACCTTCCCGCAAAGTCAGAAAACAATTTTTTTACAAAAAAATGTAATTTTGAGTACCAGATGGGCGGCCCCCTTAATTGTCTGGGCGGCCCCCTTAAATATTTAAGGGGTCCGCCTTTGAAACTTTGAAAAATCATATAAAAATAACCGTAACTCCGTAGAAGTCGTGCCACCCGGCGTTTTAAAGGTAATTGAGTCTAATTTCATTTAAAAATACTTGAAGGTAACCATTACAAACTTAAATAAGTCAGAAAGTTAAAATACTACACGGTGGTCAAAAACTTGTGTCTCATTTTAACGTAAAACTTGTATTTTACGCTTTCCTTTGAGTCGGGCGTTCCTAGTCGTTATATCTTTGAAAAATTATGTATTTATGCTTTCGAAATATTGATATTAAATAAATTATAAAATGAGGAGGAAACTATTTTATTTTCAAATAAAATCGAGCTAAGCAAACATTGTTATATATATTACACAAAACGACGACAAATGTTTTATGTGTTATGTGAACTTATTTGTGATTTTATTTTATTAATAGAGTATATTAGATAATCGTTTCTATTTGAAATTTAGATATCTTAGCATACGTGCCATGTACTCTATTAGTTTATAGCTAGTTGTCCAATTATGCCTTAATTAGTCTTGCATTGCATATAAGTATAGATTGCTTATTGTTACTTAAACATCTTGTAAATGAGTTAAATTTAGTTACCTAAATATTTCAAATGATCTAATCTATTTTCAACAAAAGCTTAAATATTTTCAATAAATTACATTGTTTCACTTTAGGTTGTTTAAACAAGAGAAATCGGATCACTTGAAAACATTAGTAGTTATATAAAAGAAAAAATATTTTTAAAATCTAAGTGTGTTCATTATACGTAACAATAAATAGTTTTTCACATAAACAAAACATATAACAATCATAAAGTACTAAGTCAACTTTAAATCATTCACTAATCAATGGAACACACTATCAAAATGTTTATTTATTCTAAATGAGTGTTCATGAGGGTTGATTGGTCCTAAACGGTCAACTAAGTTGAACAGGTGATGGTCAACCAAGTCAAACGTCTAAAACCAACTAACCAAGGAGTACAGTGTATTCCCGGGTCGTTATGTCCCAGCGAGGTAAGCAATTGTATTTAAAAACGTTTTAAGTGATCGGGTGATTTAACAGGAGGATCAGGAATTTGATTTGAATGATTATACTACGAGATTACGATTGAAAATAACTTAGAAACACTATTATAACTATTACTGATGATCAGATAACCAAGAAACGTAAGTTAAACCTAAAAACGCGCGTTTGAATTTAAATTAAACGCGAACGCGCAAAATAAAAAGTGAAACGTGAGCAAATAAAGTCATACGAAGGTGAAAATTATATTTTTACAATCCTAATGACATAAGAAAATTTTTAGAAAATTAAAATTATTTTTACCACTATTTAATTAATTACTATTAATTAATTACTAATTATTAATTACTTTTTAATTAACTAAATTACACTAATTATTAATTAATTATGAAAATTAACTAGAAAAATGAAAATTAAATTTAGAAAAATCTAAAATATTATAAAACTAATTTTAAAACAGAAAACCTATTTTTTCTACTTTCTAATTATTTATTATTAATTAAAAACTAATTATTTAATTAATTTAAACTAAATTAAACTATAAAAAGTACTAAATGACCAAGGAAAAATCTGAAAAAATTCCTAAAATTATTCTAAACTACAAGAAACCTGAGAAAAATTTAAAAATGAGAATTGCTTATAAATAAGCAGAAAAATAAGCCAAAGGGCTTAAATAGAAGCTATCACTTTATGTAATTTTGGATTTTTCTGAATTTTATTTTGCACAACTGTTTTACTACCTAAACTAACAAACTTTTGTAAAGGAACTAAGGCTTAAACTCAATGATAAGCTCAGTGCACTTAAATAAGCTCAACAGTGAGCTTTTTGACTTATTAAAGGAACTAATAAGCTCAATTAAGCTGCTCAGTGAAAACCAATGATGAAATAAGCTGTAAAGAAGTTAGGTGCACAAGAAAAGAACCAAGGAAAACCAATAAGCTCAGGAAATAAGGTACAAAAGCAAATAAGCAGTTCACTTACCCTTATCAAACAGGCAGGCCTGCAAGGGTTTTGTGACCCTGATTCAGCTAGGGGCAAGTGACAAAAAGCTAAGAGTGAACCTTGATATGACAAGCTGGATTGTTGGGGGTTCCAAAAAACCAAGAATCTCACACAGGGACCACTATTAAGCCCTGAGTGAGCTTATAAAAAAGCTCTCAAGTGACTGAATGCTCAGTACACTAAGAGAGTGGAGACCAACTAGAAGCTGCTTGCAGCCCTAGTGAATGAGCTTGAAAAAGCAAATGAATGATTGGAACTTTAAGTTGGGCTGCTAAGTTTCACACAAAGCTAAAGAGCACAAGCTCAAGCTCAACAGGGAGCTTAAAATGGAGCATGTAAAAAGGGCTCACCTACACTGATGACTCAGTGTAGGGAGTGAGTTTGAGAAATCATAAACAGCAAATTAAGCAATGGTAATAAGCAATTCATGGAAAAACAAAAGCACATAGAACAAGTATGCCAAAAGGGCTTAACCAATCACCAAAATCCACAAGCTATGGATTACTGTGGAGCAGGATACAAACTTATGCATAAGTGGCTTAAGAGCTAAACTCCCCTGGTGCAGGGCAACTTCTAAGCAACAGGCTATTTTCAAGAGTGCTTATTAAGAAGCACCTGAGGTCCAATCTTAAATTTTCTTTTTGAAAAACATTACCCAGCTACCAAATAACTTAAAACAACAACAATCTTTTATTTCCTATCCAAATTGAACCCTGTGCATAGCTTGGAACTTTTGTCCAATTTTTACAGTTTCAAAGATTTGACTTTTGCTAGTTTTTGCAATTGTTGACTAAAAGGAAATTTTAATGGTCCTAAATGATTTAAGATGAACTGTTAAACCAAAAGGCAACTATCCTAAGCTACACTAACAAGTTTATAACTAAGATGACTGATTATGTTAACTTAAATACCCACAGTGAACAACAACAAAGATTTAAAGTAAAGTCTTGACTTTTATCAATATGACTGCTAGTTATAACACTTTAACTAGGCTATTTGGACTTAGGGGAACATGTTTGAATACTGAGTGACCACACAAACTCCTTGAACAACAGTGCATACACTTGATCCAAACACTCCCTGAATACTTGACTATTTTGAGTTTTCAAGACATGAGACTAACTGTGACCATAAAGTTGATTCATTTGATTATAATATGAAGAACTAAGCCTATTTAAACACATAAACACTATTTATAACAACAATTAACCTAATAATCTAATGGGTGCTAAAATGGCAGTTAAGGATTAAACTTGTGTGAAATCTTACACGACCAAAAAGATTATACTAACAACCTATCTAATAATGTAACAGATACATAATTAAGCAAAGAAAAAGACTGAATAAGCACTAAGAAGCAACCAATAAGCTAATGCTACAGTATCCATGTAAATGAAAAATAAGGAATAAGCTTACAAATGTTCCTGTAAGCTCCACACCAAATACCAATAATAACAATCACAACCTATTACTCCCCTTGGAGTTCTAAACCCTGGTCCTCAGCATCTCCTTCATTTCTTCTCTTTTTATTTATTTATTTATTTAATTTTTTTGTATTTTCTTCTAATTGAATTAAAAGTGAAATTTAAACTGAAAGTGAATTGCAGAACTGAAGAAACTTATATTAATAATAGGGAAATGAATTACATACTAGAGTTTTAATTGAGATTACAATAACTTGAAATTAACTAATTTTAAAACTAAAATTCTAACACAGGTTTCCACTGCTTTCTTCCTCTTTTATAGCCTCCAAATTAGGGTTCCTGGGGTTCCCTTGGACTTTTCCCAGCTTCCTTGTTGACCATTGGATGGTAATATTTAATCGTGGCCCTTCTTTCCTTTTGGCGCCAAAATGCCTTTTTGGCATTTTGCTTCTGATTATTGAAGCCAGAGGGTAATGTTTGGACTGGGGTGTTTGGATGAGTGTAGGAGGGGGAATAGGGGTGATGATGCTGGAGTGTTGAGTGGGTGGTGATGATGAGGGTAGCAGGGGAAGTCATGGGGTGGTTTTTGGGAGGTGGAGAGGTCAAAGTTCAAACGGTCAAGGGTTGACCCTGGCGTTGTAATATTAAAAAGGAGATGGGGTGTATTTGGTTGGGATGTTGGGCCAGTGGAGTGGGCTTTTGGGGTTGGTTGTGTTTGGAGTGATAAGGTGGGCTGGATTAAGGGTGTTGGTGTTTTGGATTTTTGGGGGAATAAATAACATGGTCCGTTTGGTTTGTATGGTATTGAGCCTAAGGACTAAAATTGCAAACTGCTGAAACTTTGAGGACCAAAACTGCCAATATTACAAAGTTGCAACAAGGACTATTTTTTACACTTGTGAATAGTACAAGGGCAATATTTGATATTTTCCATTTTTTTAAATACCCGGGGACTACATTTGCCAATTTTGAAACCTGAGGGACCAGTTGTGCAATTTTCTCAAACTTTTCACCCAAGGATCAAATTTGATAACTTTTGACTTTTAAATGCCTTGGGTTGACTTTTCTTTCATTTTAAACCTTTAGGGACTAGTTTTGTCAATTTATGAAACTTGAGGGACTGAAACTGCCAATTATGCAAACTTTATTTGTTTTTCATTTGTTTTTAAACATTTTGCATCTAAAACATATAAAACACACTTTTGGGATAATTTCTGTATTTTGATGCATTTTTGAGTGTTTTTGGATGTTTTGGCAGTTCAGATACGATAAAAATGATGAGTATTTACACACTCATGAATCCCCCACACTAAACTATTGCTAGTCCCTAGCAATCTTTTGAGAAAATTTAATGGATTTGAATCTCTTTACCAAAAGCCATTACTTCTGGAGTAGCCAAATGTCTCAGTTCAAGTAAGAA
Source organism: Artemisia argyi (assembly GCA_030686995.1). Lineage (NCBI taxonomy): Eukaryota > Viridiplantae > Streptophyta > Magnoliopsida > Asterales > Asteraceae > Artemisia > Artemisia argyi. Next base: position 5,394 of record JARVZY010003629.1, on the reverse strand, counting down.
CTATGGTCCACTTGATAACCATGTGATTTTGAGCAAACCACCAGCTGTCAACGGATTTGATTTGTCTTTACCAAAAAGCCGTTTGCTTCTGGACTAGCCAACTCTTGAAGGAATAGTCAACATCTTGTTGAGCTGATTACCAATTATGGTTTTTTCACTGCCTTTACCACAAGCCATAATCTTGCAGGCTAGCCAACTCTTTCACTTTTTAGGATATGGCGAGTTGAGATACCATACAATTTTGGGCAAATTGCAAGCCATCAACGGGTTTGAGATATCTTTACCAAGAGCCATTTGCTCCTGGATTAGCTAATCCTTTTGTCGTTTAGACATGGCGGACTGATAACCACAAAAATTTTGAAATAAAGTGAAAAAATTTTGAAAATTTTGGGCCAAAAACGGGGGTTCTAGAGGATATAATGTGATAAAATTCGCTAGAATTCCCCCCCCCCCCCCCCCCCCACACTTAGAATTGAATATTGTCCTCAATATTCAAAGTCCCGGCTATTATGCCGACTCTTTGAACGTAAAAAGATAATATTATAAGAAAATTGTGGAAATATCGTTTTGTAATTTTTCACTTTATTTATATGTACATACAATCACACATTTTTTTTCCAAAGAAATATACATTTCAAATAGCTGCAGGGGACGGCCACTCCGCTACACTAGGGTGTTAGAAAGTAGAAAGAAGTCAGAGACATGGGTGAAAACCCATGTTGTTGCTACTGTTTTTTTTTTTATCGAGTCGCTAGCTTGACTCGATCCCCGAATTCAATTGTCCTTGGGGAATGTTTGGAGATCCGGGACAACCATGGATGGTATGTCCTCTCCAAAGTAATGTTTCACATGATGTCCATTCACTTTGAAATTCGGACCGTCATTTTGAGATAACTCGACGGTGCCATAAGGATAAACCTTAACGATAGTGAATGGACCAGTCCATCGGGTTTTGAGCTTTCCCGAGAAGATCTTGAGTCTAGAGTTGAAAAGAAGGACTCGATCACCAACGTTAAAAACGCGGTTCTTGATTTTTGAGTCATGTATCTTCTTTGTCTTTTCCTTATAGATCAAAGAGTTCTCGTAAGCTTGATCACGAAGTTCATTTAATTCATTCAATTGAACTTTCCAATGATCACTCGCAGTTTTTAGGTCAAAATTTGCATGCTTGAGGGCCCAATAGGCTTTATGCTCAAGCTCGATCGGTAGATGGCACGCTTTCCCATACACAAGCTTGTAAGGCGTACACCCGATGGGTGTTTTGTAAGCCGTACGGAAAGCCCAAAGTGCATCATCTAATTTATCCGACCACGATGCACGATTTTCACCAACGGTTCTTTCCAATATTCTCTTAATGCCTCGATTGGAAACTTCTACTCGTCCACTTGTTTGAGGGTGGTACGCAGTAGAAAGATGATGAGTTACACCATAATTTTGCATGACTTTATCGAATTTGTCATTGCAAAAATGCGTACCACGATCACTAATTATAGCACGTGGAGTTCCAAATCGAGCGAAAAGAGCTTTCAAGAATTTCACAACTACTCGGGCATCATTAGTTGGTAAAGCTTTCGCTTCAACCCATTTTGACAAATAGTCAACAGCCACGAGTATGTACTTGTTTCCATGAGATGACGAAAATGGCCCCATAAAGTCGATGCCCCAAACATCAAATATTTCACAAACTTGGATTGCATTTTGTGGCATTTCATTCTTTTGTGAAATATTCCCATGACGTTGACAAGCGTCACAGGATTTGACCAATTCCTGGGCATCCTTGTAAATTGTGGGCCAATAGAAACCGGATTCAAACACCTTTTTGGCGGTGTAGTTAGGATTGTGGTGGCCCCCCGTGGGACCAGCATGGCAAGCCTTGAGAATTTCAGTGGCTTCTTGACCATATACACACCGCCGGATGACTTGATCCGCACAGATTTTGAAAAGGTAGGGGTCGTCCCAGAAATAATGTTTCACATCCTTAAAGAACTTGTTCTTTTGTTGGGACGACATCCCTTTCACCACAAAGTTACCCGCATGGTAGTTTGCAAAATCGGCAAACCATGGGGTAATAGAATCTCCACGAAAGGCAACCGCATTAAGTGTCTCGAGAGGGAAGGTTTCATTAATTTCCTTCTTTTCGAAGACATCTTGATGGGGGGTTTCCAAACGGGAGAGATGATCAGCAGCTAGGTTCTCAGCTCCTTTTTTATCACGAATGATGATATCAAATTCTTGTAGGAGGAGAACCCAACGAAGTAGTCTCGGCTTTGCATCTTGTTTTGCAAAAAGGAACTTCAAAGCCGAGTGATCCGTATACACTATGCTTTTGGTCAATATCAAATATGACCAGAATTTTTCAAAGGCATACACCACAGCTAATAATTCTTTTTTAGTGGTGGTGTAATGACTTTGAGCCTCGGTCATTGTTTTGCTTGCATAGTGTATAGGCTGAAAATGTTTAGACCTGCGTTGCCCCAAGACTGCCCCTATTGCATAATCACTAGCATCACACATAAGTTCAAAGGGCAAGTCCCAATCGGGGGCAACAAGAATTGGTGCCTCAGTAAGCTTTTTCTTTAAAGTTTCAAAAGCTTCTACGCACTCAGGTGAGAAGATAAAAGGATCATCCTTTTCGAGGAGATGGGTCATAGGCTGGGCGATCTTGGAAAAATCTTGAATAAACCTACGATAGAAACCGGCATGACCCAAAAAGCTCCTAATACCTTTGACGGTAGTGGGATGAGGTAATTTTGCAATGACATCGATTTTGGCTTTGTCAACCTCAATCCCATTCTTTGAAATTTTATGGCCGAGGACAATGCCCTCTTTGACCATAAAGTGACTCTTCTCCCAATTTAGACATAACTTTGTGTCTTCACAACGTTTGAGCATGTTGTCTAAATGGGAGAGACATGATTGAAACGAATCCCCAATGACCAAAAAATCGTCCATAAAGACCTCCATAGTTTTCCCGATCATGTCGGAAAATATGGCCATCATACATCTTTGAAACGTGCCAGGAGCATTACATAAACCAAATGGCATACGTTTATAAGCAAAAGTTCCATAGGGGCACGTGAAAGTGGTCTTTTCCTTATCTTGCGGATCAATGGGAATCTGAAAGTAACCCGAGAAACCATCGAGGAAGCAATAGTACTCATTCCCCGCTAATCTCTCAAGCATCTGATCCATAAAGGGTAGAGGAAAATGGTCTTTACGGGTGGCGTCATTTAACTTACGATAGTCAATGCAAACACGCCAACCCGTAACCAATCGAGTTGGAATCAACTCATTTTCCTCGTTTGTGACAACAGTAATGCCACCCTTTTTTGGAACACAATGTATTGGGCTAACCCAAGGACTGTCCGAGATAGGGTAAATCAATCCGGCATCAAGAAGTTTTAAAACTTCTTGTTTAATGACTTCATGAATTTTTGGATTCACCCTTCTTTGTTGTTGGACTGCAGGTTTGAAGTCATCCTCCATTAAAATCTTGTGGGTATAAAATTCAGGGTCAATGCCCTTGATGTCTGAGAGTCTCCAAGCAATTGCTTGTTTATGCGACTTCAAAACCTTTATGAGAGCAGCCTTTTTCTCAACACTTAAATTTTTAGAAATTATGACGGGTAATTTATCATCACCCTCGAGAAATGCATATTCAAGATGAGGCGGCAAGTCCTTAAGTTCAACCACAGGAAAGTCATCAGTTATTTCAACATTTTTGACTTCCTCTTTATGAAGTACTTTTGGAGGAAGAGGGGGAGATGGATCTTCGTTTAACAATTTTTCTAGCAAAAGAATATCCCCCTCAGGATCAAGATAGTCCTCATCAAATTTACCCGAAATTGAACTATCTTGGGCGAGAAAAGCCTCGACTTCTTCCAAAAGGAAGTCACTTCCCTCAAAAGGAGTGAGAGAAGGGGAAGAGTCGGATATGATAGGCTCAGAAGATGGAGTGGGACTGCCACTCAGAAAGTAACCAAGAAGCTCTTGAGAGTACTCCTCAGACGCAACATCAATGACATCGATTCGGTTAACCGATTCGGCGTCGTAATTAGAGGAGTACCTCGAAGTTTGATCGAGGTTAAACGTTACTGCTTCATTACCAACACGAAGAGTTATTTCCTCTTCGTGCACATCGATTAACGCACGACCCGTCCTTCAGAATCCTCTCGTAAGAATGAGAGGAACTCGTGGGTCAGCATCGAAATCAACAATCACAAAATCTGCCGGAAAGTGGAACTTTCCCACCTTTACAAATACATCCTCGGCAATACCGAGGGGACGAGATGTTGAGCGGTCTGCAAGCTCGAGAGTCATGCAGGTGGTGGTGAGTTCTGGAAGAGAGAGCTTTTTCCATATTGAATAAGGCATCAAGTTGATGCTTGCACCTAGATCGGCCAAGGCGAAGCAATCAACCATTCCGGGGAAAACACAGGGAATGAGAAATTTTCCCGGATCTCCTAGCTTCTCGAGAAGCTGTTTCAAAAGAACTGCATAGCAGTTTTCATTGAGTGGAGTTCGTACCATTTCGAATAGTTTCTCCTTATTGTTCAACAGATTTTTGATTGTCGATGCGAATTTAGGCATCAAAAGGAGAGCATCCGCGAAACTGATATCAAAATGAATATCTCGGAAAATTTGAAAAAACTTTTCCATTTGATGATTGGCTTTTTCGCGGAGCTTCTGGTCTTGTAACCGAGATGGATATGGTAGTGAAGGTTTGGATTTAGGGTTCTCCCCAGGAGTTGTTAGTGGTTCAAAGACAACTCCTGGTTTTGGCACGGTTTCTGGTACAACCTGAGGGTGGACGTGTGCGGTACTTCGTGGACTAGTAAATTGCACCTTGTCCTTTGTCACCTCAGGCTCACGTTCTACTACCTTGGGAGGAGAAGAAGAGGTAGTAGGAACTTTGGGTCCATCATAGGAAACACCACTTCTCGTTGTGATCGCTTTATAATCGCCCCTCGGATTAGCGATCGTGTTGCTAGGTAAAGTAGTGCCTGAGCCCGAGGGTCGATCATTTAAAGACTTCTTAAGGTCTGCGATCTGAGTCATCATCACCCTATTCATTTCCTCCTGAGATTTCATGAATTGTCTCAACAACTCATCATGTGATGGGCCAGTTGGAACAATTGCTTGAGTATGGTTAGGAGGAGCTTGGTTAGGGTAATGCTGAGTAGTTGGAGTGATGGCTTGATTTTGATTGGGAAAATTCTGGGCCCAGTTATTTTGATGGGAACCGTGGTTTTGAAAATTTCCCTGATGTTGGTTGCCATGTCCATGAGAATTGTTTCCCTGATAGTTGTTTTGACCTTGGTTTCGATTGTAGTTTCCTTGATTTTGGAAACCTTGGTTTTGGTTATGATGGAAACCTTGGTTTTGGGTCTGATT
>JARVZY010003628.1:0-26006 GCA_030686995.1 Artemisia argyi | reverse complement strand
CTTGGAATTCACTCACAGAAGAGATACCATCAGAAATTGGAAGTTCAAAAAGTCTCGTGATGATGAATCTTTCTCACAATAAGCTATCTGGTGCTATTCCTAATAGTTTCTGTAACTTTCCAAGAGGGATTGATATCGACCTGTCTTACAATGAGCTCACAGGTCCGGTTCCCCCTTATGCTGTCTTTCTAAATGTGTCTGGAGAAGCATTACAAGGGAATGATGGTCTGTGTGGAAATGTTACAGGATTGAAACTTTGTGAAAATCAGAAGATAATGAAAAAAAATCATCATTTTCATCATAAGTTCATCCTTGTAATCACGGTCCCACTTTTTGCGGCTCTTTTACTTGGTTTATTCATGTGTGGCCTCATGGTTTATCGACGTAGAAAGAGAACTTCTCCACAGGAACCAGCAGTCGAAGAAGGTGGCAAATTATTCTCGATAACAAGTTTTGATGGACAGGCGATGTATGATGAAATCATCAAGGCAACCAATGATTTTGATGATGCATATTGTATTGGGATTGGAGGATACGGTACTGTGTATAAAGCTGAGTTAAAACCCAACTATTTAGTAGCTGTCAAGAAACTTCATTCATTATCTGGGAACGACGATCATATAGGCTTCCTAAATGAGGTACGAGCATTAACAAACATAAAGCACAGAAACATAGTTAAACTCTATGGATACTGCTTCCATGCTCGTCACTCATTTTTAATTTACGAATATCTTGAGAAGGGAAGTTTAAAATCACTCTTAAGTAGTGATATCACAGCAACGGAAATGGATTGGCTGAAAAGGGTAAGAATTGTTAGGGCTATAGTGAATGGTTTGGCTTATATGCACCATGATTGTACACCTCCTATCATTCATAGAGACATTTCAGCAGCTAATATTCTTCTCAATTCTGATTATGAGGCACATATCTCGGACTTTGGAACAGCGAAGCTTCTAAAGCTGGATTCATCCAATTGGACTGCGGTTGTAGGAACCTATGGCTATATTGCGCCAGGTAACTACCACATATTTTAAAGTTATATATACGATACATACTTATTCTCAAGTTATATAACATTTTTTGGATTGTCATGGTTCCTTCAATGTAGAGCTTGCTTATACGATGGTGGCGACAGAGAAATGCGATGTGTATAGTTTTGGAGTTGTTGCACTTGAAGTGATTATGGGAAAGCATCCTGGAGAACTTATATCATGTCTACCAACATTGTCGACTGATGATCTATTGCTAGCCAATGTAGGAGATAGACGGATTCCGCGACCATCACCTCTAGTTGAGAAACTAGCTCATTTAATTTTGAATGTCACACGGGCATGTTTGAACTACAACCCACAGGAAAGGCCAACAATGCGCGATGTCAAAGATTTATTGTCAGTGGATGATCGAGTTTGGATGAAGATGCATGTATCGCTAACTTAATGCTTGATCGATTTTGTATGATGTCTAGTCATAAGTCATAATGTTTAAGAAACCTTTTATGTTTTTTTTTTTTTTTTTTCTTGTCCTGAATTACGCTAAAGATTGTTATTAAATAAGGAAATAATTATTATATCAATGAAGATTGCTACCTTTCTAGAGTAATGCAGTTATGTGTATTATGGATATTTTTGGTAATTTCTTTAAATTATTCCAGTTTTACAATTAAAAAATTACCAATGGGAAATTTGTATATCAGTTAGAATTTATTCATACTCATATCAAGAAATTAAGTAAACAGTGAGTGCACACAAAAGATATTCAAAGACGTCAAATCACCCAATGAAGACTACTACTCTAACTAGTAACTACTTAATCCACTAGCCTAAGAATTAGTAACTTGCATGGTTATGGATACGAGCTGAACTAACAACTATAAACAACTAAACTAGAACTACCTTACTGAACTAAATTCTCATTCTTTTTCTTCTCCGTAACAACTCATGCAAAGATTACATTTATATAATAAAAGATGCATGAAGACTACTACTCTAACTACTTAGTCCACTAGCCTAAGAATTACTAGTAGTAACTTGCATGGTTATGGAAAAGTGAATAAGAGGGTACTTGTTGACCACTTCTCATACACGTCATGGCCATAATGCAATACTAAGAAACAACTGTGAACTGTTGACCACTTCTTGTTTGACCATGTCAATCGTATCAGGAAGAGTGTTAATTTGTCAAAAAAGATTCCATAGACTGGAGAAGAGAGTTAGCTAAAGGAAATTTGTCAAAAAAGATGACCTATGGTATGGAGTAACTAATGTACTGTTGTTTTCAGAAAGGGAAAAAGGTGAATAAGGTAGCAAGAAGGCTTGTGCGAATATCTAGAGCAGAAGGGAAATGGCAGGGACACGTATGATAACAAAATACATATTCTTTTCAACCAATGTTATTGAATAAATTGTACATTATCTCAAAGCTTCAACTCCTTTTGACCCGTTTCCTTTAGATAACTTTTTCTTTTTTACTCGTTTGACCCGTCATAGATGAAACATATCCCACATTGACTCATTCATACCTAAATGGGTTAGAATTTCCACAAAGATTGCATATAAATCTATGTTGCACAGGGACGGATACGGAAACCTGGATGGGGACGGGGACGGAAACGGGTATTTAGAAACGCCAATACCCAAAATTCAAGAAACGGGTACGGCCAGAAATGTTTGTGTATTTTATATAATTTTATATATATTTATTAATAAAATAAATAAACATCCAACATCCAACAACATTAAATAAACCCAAAATTCGGATTATACAATAACGCCCATCTAACAGCCCAAATTGTTTTAACTATAACACCTTACGCTAATTTGTAGCAACCCTAATCATACTTCACCTTATAACTTGGCAGTCACATACTAAGTCACCTTCCTCTCAAAACAATTTTGAAGTCTCCTACCTCCCAAATCACAATTCCAGCCTTATATCTCCATAACCTTATCTCTTAAATCACAACATAACAAACCCATCACCCTTTCTTTGTTACATCTCAAACTTAAAACACAGTATGGCAATCTATTCACCTTATACCATTTTAGTTCTTACTCATAATTCATAAAATCGAATCACACAAACTGATTGATAATCCCTGTTGTCCCAAGTTTTGAATATGTGTTTGGATCGAATGAGTAGAAATGTGATTTGCAAACAATATAAACAAAGATAACTTATTTATTTCTTCTAACCATTGTATGTTACATAATTACAAATACTTATAGGTTTCCAAACGGTATGATGAACCGTTGCAACCCTTTGCTAATAGATGTCTTCGAACCAACATGTCTGTTCGATTTGGGTGTTGTCCAAGCGACACAACCCTTCATTAAAGTTCCATAAAATAACTAACTATAACTAACTTAACTAACTTAACCGAATTGCGGTTATAAAGTTTCTAATCTACAATAATGGTCCTTCACGTTTTTCTTCAAAGCCATGTCGAGATTATCTTTTGGTTTACATTCTCCTCCTTAATCTTGATCATTGCTTTGTCCAAGGTCTTGTACTCCGAGCATTTGTCTCATAGTTGTAAACTTGAGTCTTGGTAAAGCTTTTGTTAAGATGTCTGCTCTTTGTAGTTCTCCGCTAACGTGTTCCACATTTATATGACCATTCTCTACGCATTCCCGAATGAAATGATAGCGAATGTCTATATGTTTACTCCTTCCATGAAATACTGGGTTCTTTACGAGTGCTATTGCTGATACGTTGTCAACTCTGAGCGTTATCCTCTTTTCTTCAATTCCAGTCAGTTCACTAAGTAAACGTTTTAACCATAAGGCTTGACATGCTGCTGCAGTAGCCGCCATGAATTCTGATTCACATGATGATAGGGCCACTGTCGGTTGCTTCTGAGTACACCAGGTAATAGGTGACTCTCCAAAGTAAAATACGACTCCAGTAGTTCCTTTTCCTTAATCGGTATTAATTCCATAACTACTGTCACTATAACCTGTTATCTTGCAGCCACCTTCCTTCTTGTATATGATTCCATGTTCTTTTGTTCCTTTCACATATCGGATTACTTGTTTCACTGCCTTTAGGTGATGATCCTTCGGGTCTTGCATAAATCTGCTGAGTAGTCCGACTGAGTAACTAAGATCCGGTCTTGTATGTAATAAGTATCTTAGGCTTCCAATTAAACTTCGGTAATAAGTTGCGTCAACTGGTTCTCCATCTTCCGCCTTGACCAACTTAGTGCCGGGATCCAATGGTATCTTCGTATCATTGCTATCCGCCATACTTGTTTCTTTGAGGATCTTGTTAATGTATCCAGTTTGCTTGATTGTAATCTCTCCTCCTGTCTGTGTAACTTCTATCCCAAGGTAATATGCTAGCAATCCTAAGTCGCTCATTTCAAATTTATCTTCCATCTGGGATTTGAACAAGTCTATCTCTTTCTTTGGAGTGCCCGTGATTAAATCATCTACATATACTCCAACGATAAGTGTTGAATTCTTGCTTCTTTTCGTGTAGACTGCTTGTTCTAGATTACATTTCTTAAAATCTAATGACTTCAAGGTTTGATCAAGCTTTACATTCCAAGCTCTTGGTGCTTGTCTTAAGCCATACAATGCTTTTGTTAGCTTGTATACTTTTCCTTGGTTTCCTTGCTGAATAAAACCTTCAGGTTGTGTAACATAGACTTCTTCCTTTAATTCTCCATGTAAAATGCTGATTTTACATCTAAGTGATGTACTTGCCATCCATGATATGCTGCTAGTGCTAATATTAAACGAACTGTCTCAATCCTAGCAACTGGTGCGAATACTTCATCAAAGTCTATTCCTTGTTCTTGTACATATCCTTTTGCTACTAATCTGGCTTTATATCTAATGATCTTTCCGTGTGCATCTCTCTTGGTTTTATAAACCCATTTGAGTCCGATTGCCTTCTGATTTTCTGGCAAATCTGTAAGAGTCCATGTGTGATTCTTGTTGATTGAATCTAATTCAATTTTCATGGCCTCAATCCATTTTTCATCTTTTGATGCTTCCTTGTAGTTACGGGGTTCTTCTTCAATGAAAAATAAACTTGGAGTTTCTACTTGTTGTGCATGTTGATAAATTCGTTGATATTCTTTAAACCTCGTACTGGTCTATGATCATATCTTTCTGAGCTTCCTGATGAGCTTTCTAATGAACTAATAATAGTTTGTCTTTCACTTTCTGAGTTGGGTTCGTAAGTGTATGTTGGTGGTGTAGTTGGTGATGCTGGATCAGGTATTGGATCTGGTATTGGATCCAGTATTTGATCTTCTTCATGATACGTGTTATCAATGTTCTCTATGTTGATTGGTGTAGGATTTCCATTATCAACTTCGTCTACCACAAAACTAGTCCAAAATGTGTCTTGTGTATCCGTATCATCTCCATTCTTATCCCAATTCTGTGACAACTGGCAAATTAGGGAGTTATTTTGAAAACCCGCATTACATTAAAGTTCGTTTATAAATTTATATTTGGAATTTTATTCGTAACGAACTTGAAAAACCAATATTTTGGTTGATTATATCTAAAAATTTTATGGAATCAATTTGGATTATCGATGTGATGAGATTTAATTTGAAATTCTCATTTGGCACTACGTTGACTCCGGCACTAGGATAACCTAACAGAAATTTTATGTCTTGAATCTACGGATTCGACTATATATATTTATTTATGGAACGTCTGGTGAGATATTAAATGTTTTGAAACGGGTTACGGGTTTTGGTCCATGTAAAATTACACCTAGCCACCTTACCCTAAATATTAATAATACTCTATTTATTATCATTATAATTGGTATTATTATTATTATTGTTTGAATCAAAAGAAAGAAAAGAAAACACATAAAAAGATAGAGTAAAAACTACAAAACCGTCTTTGTGGTTTACTGCCATCACACACAACACCAACACTCCCCTATTCTCTTTTAATATTTCTCTCTCTCTCTCTACAACCCTAGCCGCCGCCCATCTTTGGCCAGCCGCCGCCATCGCACCGCCACCCTCACGACAAAACAAACACCACCACCGTAACCACCATATTTCGATCTATCTATTGGTGTGCACCACGCGCCTCACAAACATCATAACCCTGGTTTTTAATCACCACCGCCACCTAAACACCACTATTCCCGTCCTTTCATTGTTGGGTTTTTGAAGAAAACGTTATTTGGAACCGTTTGGAGGTGAGTGGCCATGATTTCTATATCGTGTGCCTCGATTTAGCTTAAGTCCGTGGCTACACGAGCTATATTCTTGTTGGGTTCGAAGATTAATAAATGGGAAATGTTGTTTTGATAATATTGATGCGTTTGGTATCCGGGTTTTTGGTTTTGTCGATTGGGTCGAGGCACGACCGAGAGACAATGCTCTCGGCTTGTGTTCTTGTGGATTAATCTTGAGTCTTGATGATTATATGGTCCTTGAAATTGATTTAAATTTATGGATGTGTGGATTGATGTTTTGATTTTGGATGACTTGGGATGATTGGAACATCCATTTTTGTTTGTTGTTTTGAGGCCGACGACCCCTATGGGTCGGTTGGATTTTTGGTTCGAGCTCTCAAGAGCTAGCCGAGACCATAGAGGTCTCGGGTGGGACCCACACGAGTTGTGGTGAAGCTTTGACCCGGGTTTGACTTGGTAGGTCGACCCGTGAGATTGGTATTTTGATAAGTGTCGCGTTATATATTTGATGGTTTATATTATTGGCGAATATTAGTATGGTTACTAATATTATTTTGAAGTGAATGACGAGTTAATATGGACTCGTGGTATATTTTGGAGTTGTGTTGATGAAAAGTGGTATTGGGGACCGATTGTGAGACGGTCAAATTAGATGACGGAGATAGGTTAGTCGGGTGCCGTAGTCGGACCCTATTGTTGTAGCACGTGATTTGGGTATTGTTGGACGGAGATTGATTACTTGGTTTGACTTGATTATTATTTTTATTTTGAACTTGGACAATGGGCCGAGAGTGATGACTCGGACATGTGACCATTTCGTATGACTCGATAAATATTTATAATCAAACGCGAATAATAAAACTCGTAATAATATTATTGGTAATATAACCGTTTATATAGATATATAGACGTGAATAACGTATATATAAATATATAAATGCGTATATTAATAATAAAACGATCACGAGTAATATTATAGCAATAACGTAACGATAAATATTATACTATGAAAGTGGTATAATAAATGTCGGGAGCGTTATTATAATTAAACGACTATAAATAACGATGAAATCTTGACGTTAAATAAAATAATTTCTTTTAAATAAATAAAGGAAACTATCGAGTTATACGGGGTCGTGGTCACTTGAGTCCAAGTGGATTATTATTTGTGACGTTCGTGTTGTCACGGATATATGACGATTAATACATTCACTTTTGATAACTACGTAACTTATTTGATCGACGGGTTAAATAAGAGCTATTTAGTTATTTAAATTGAGTATATTAATGGGCATCGTATCCTACGACGCCCATAGGATGTGGTATGTGTACGAGAATAATGAATTACTAAGTATCTCGTGAGGTTGCCAAATTGACGAATTTGGTAAGCTTAACGGCATAATTAGAGAATTTATTAAACTTTGATATATACCATATAGTAGTTTATGTGCAATGTGTGACCTAGGATTCGGGTATAATCTTAGAATGGTATATTAAGTAAATAAATATGGGGGATTACCAAATCGACGAATTTGATAAACTTCGATGATTTATTTAAATAATATATTGGACTAATATTGGACCTATAGATTGTTTTATTATACTTTTGGTATGACTTCTTGGTTTGAGTTGTGTCGACCCACCACCCGTATGGATACCAAACGCCAAACTCCAAACTAATCCGAGATAATACGAGAAATGGATTTTCGGAAGTATAATGGAATACGTTCGGGTTTGGGAATATTCGATTTTGAGGAAATGATTTCTGAATGAGTTGACTTTGTTAGGTCGTGCCGAGTCCGTAGTTGCCGTCTTTTGAGTTACTATACCTCTTACCTCTACCGATTTCTTATTGCTGATTTATGGACTTGAGGTGAGTCATAGCCCCACTTTTTACTCTTGAACTATGTTTTCAATACTTGGGGTGAGAAACGTGCAAATTATTTTATGTGGACTATTATCGCTTTTATATGCTTTCTAAACTTGCTATGCGTATGGACTAGGATGTATTGTCAGCAATAGTCACAAATATTTTGTGTGTACTATTCAAGGTTGGCTTATTTGGTTATTGGTGGATTGTCAGCTTTAGTCACATATATTTTGTTTGTACTATTCAAGGTTGGCTTATTTGGTTATTTGTGGATTGTCAGCTTTAGTCACACGGTTCGTGTGTACTATTAAAGGTTGTCTTATTTAGATACTGTAGCGTGCACCTATAGGTTATTAATACTTCGGAGGTTATCCGAGTATTTATTGGTATTGCGGGGGTTACCCGAATATCTATGTTAGAACGGAGGGTATCCGTGTGTTAGGTTGGAGCGGAGGGTATCCGCAGGCTTTTAGCGAATCCTTAGTCTAGCTAGCAAGTGTTTTGCGTATATGTCCACTATATTGTTAGATGAATTTAAACCTATGATCTCACCAGCGAAAGCTGACTTTTAGCACGTTTTCTCAGGAAATTAAGTGATGCTCTATGGATGCTTGGATTGGAGGCTTGGCAATGGCACCGGTTATGGATCTACTTTTCTAAAACTCTGATAAACTATTGTGGACCTACGTTTATTTCTTTTGGGTCTGACTCTGAATGAATGTTGGGATAAATGTAAACTTTAAAAACCCGTTTTGGTTGTGTTTTTCTTATGTTTACTTTATCTCGTTCTTTCATGACTTTGAATGGATACCAATCCCCGTAGCACCCCGAAAGCTTGTTGAGTCTTCCGCTGTATCAAATTTTGGGGGTGTTACAGATTGGTATCAGAGCCAAGGTTTTAGAGAACTAGGTAAATAAACACCTAAACTATAACCGATTTTTATAGAAAACGACCCTCGACCATTGCCCGCCAGCCCGCCAAGCCGAAGCATCATTGTTATTATTGAGGTATATTGAGATGATTATTAGATATGGGATTCTTGAGATGATTTGAGGATTTGAGGTTTATTGATTTAGTGATGTGATGACGTTTTGAGGAATTATATGCGTTTTGATGAATTATATGCGTTTTGAGGAATTATATGCGTTTTGAGGAATTATATGGCTTAATTATTTTATGAATGATTTTAGTAATGCGGTATTTGAAACTCTTTACTGAGATTATATAATTGGGTTTTTATGATGATTTTTGATGCGATATTTTGAGTTCGCGCTTTAGTTGTTTTGAAACACTTACACCTACCCTACGCCGTTGTCACAAATCATAGCCTCCTTTGCACGTGTTGTTATTAAGAGTTGTTATTGCTTGTACGCGTCGCCCCTCGTAGATCACTATGGCCCCTGATGACCCATACGTGATGGTCATGCGTTCAGCCACTACTACTTTATCGTCCCATTGTCGCCCTAAGTCGCCGACTTTATCGCCTCGTGGTTCGCCTGCTCGGAGATGACGAGTGATGGAGTACCCCTTCGACGAGGAGTACGCGGGTGAGCAGAATGATAACCCTCAAGACGAGGAAGAGAATGATGACCCTCAGGATTGGGAAGAGGATGATCCTCAGGAGGAGGATATGCCTGATGATGATGGGTCGCTAGCACATTCAGTTCATTCTGCGAAGCCCGATTCCCCGATACATCCGTTAGAGCCGGTTTCACCTGATCATCCGTTTTTGTTTGATTCACCACCTGGTAGTCCCGTGGCGTCGGATGCGCCATCTGAGATATCTGCTGAGCCTGCAGATTTGGGTGAGACTGGTAGGATGTGGACTCGGATTGCTGCACAGGGCGAGAGGATCTCGCGGATGTCTGACCGACTTGAGATGGTCATTGCTGAGTTTATTGTTGAGTTTGTTGCGGATTTGAGGAGTCTACACCAGCATCGTGGCTAGATCGATTTGGAATCAGGTTGTTGTGTTGCTACATAAGCCAAGGAGTATTTGGTTAGGAGAGCTAGTTATTATATCTCTTATGTCATGCTATTCGGATTGTATGTTCGTCTCGTATGGAACGATTAGTATTTATTATGTCTTTTGGTATTTTGGAACGAGGTGTCGATCGCTACTTGTATGGACGGTGGTGATCTCGTATGATATTCTACGGTTTTTTTTTGGCGTACATGGAGAATTGTGTTCCTATTTGAGTGGTTGATATTGTCTTGGAATTATATTAATGGTTGTACGACGAAACCCTGTCAGAGCTACCCGAACTGGTACGGCAGCGACTACCCCTGGTCGCCGAGGACGTCGTCCTACTCGAAATGTTGAAACCCCTACTCCTGATAACCTGGACACTACTAACCGCAACAACAGGAATCAAAATGTTGATGTTCAGGGAGACAATGATCATGTTCCACCTAACGCACCTACTGTGGATCAAGCAATGATCAATCAACTTGTGGAGCAACGAGTTGCTGAGCTACTAGCTGAGTCAAATCATTCCAACAATTCTGCTGGAACATTTCCACCTGTTCATGCTAATGGATGTAACTACAAGGAGTTTAAAATTTGTGGACCCATTGAGCTTGGTGGAACTGAAGGAGTGGTATACATGGTTAGGTGGATAGAGAAGACTGAGTCAGTGTTTAATGTTAGTGGTTGTGCGGAGAATGCGAAGGTAAAGTTTGCTTCTTTTACTTTCAAGGATGAAGCCCTAACTTGGTGGAACAATTACCGTAATTCGGTTGGAAGTGATGTGGCTTATGCTACGACTTGGGAGCAATTTAAGTCTCTGCTGATTCAGACTTATTGCCCAAGGAATGAGGTTAAGAAGCTAGAGATTGAGTTCTGGAATCACAAAGTGAAGGGTACTGATATGGCAACTTACAATCGTCGTTACCCGGAGTTGGCCTTGCTTTGCCCAGATATGGTAAAAACCGAGACTCAAAAGATCGAGAGGTATACTGATGGGTTGCCTGTAGCTACAAGGAACGATGTGATTGCTGCTAGACCTGCAACTATCCATGAGTCCATCACAATCGCTCAACAATTAATGGATTCATTGGAATTGGAAGGAGCTAATAAGGATAAGAATGGAAAGAGAAAGAGAGACCATCACTCTAAGGGTAATGATCACCGTAACAAGCGACAAGCGGTTGCTAAGGTTTAAGCTATTGGGAATGGAGATAAAAGGAACCAAAATGGTGATGCACCCAAGTGTGGTCGTTGCTACAAGAATCGTACAGGACAATGTACTGTGATTTGTCAGAGTTGCTCAAGGAGAGGACATGTAGCTAGGGATTGTAGAGCACGACCCCTTGCTATGGTTCAAGCTACTCCTGAGACTATGAGTAAGGCAAATGTTACTTTTTATGGATGTGGAAAGAAGGGACATTATAGGAATGAGTGTAGAGAATCGTGGAACTGAGGAAATTAAGGATCGGGTGGTAATGGGTACAATAATGGAAACTGTGGAGCTGGAGGAAACCGTTGACAACAAGATAATGGGAACCAACGTGTGGAAGCTGGAGCTGCTCATGGAAGAGTAAATGCACTTAGGAACGAGAGCGGAGAAGATCCGAACGTCGTTACTGGTACGTTCCTTCTCAATAATCGTTATGCTTCCATACTATTTGATACTGGTGCCGATAAGAGTTTTGTGTCCACTAAGTTTACACCCTTACTAGAGAAACCCCCGATGGCCTTAGGAATTGGTTATGAGGTAGAGTTAGCTAATGAGAACATTGAAAGGATTAGGACTATCATTCGCGGTTGCACGTTAAACTTTCTGAATCACCCTTTCAACATAGATCTTCTACCCGTCACGTTAGGAAGTTTTGATGTCATCATTGGTATGGATTGGTTGTCGAAGTATCGTGCTCATATACTTTGCGATGAGAAGATCGTGCGTGTGCCTTACGACAAGGAGATTCTGAACATACCAGGAGATAGAAAGGATTTGAGAGGCCCATCCCGATTAGCAGTTATTTCTTGCACTAAGTTACCAAAGCTAATGGAGAAGGGATGTTACCTCTTCTTAGCTCAAATCTCTGAGAAAGGAGGGAAGGAGAAGAAGGAAAGGTACATTGGAGATGTGCCTATAGTTTGTGATTTTCCTGATGTATTTCCCGATGATTTGCCGGGAATCCCGCCTATTAGACAAGTGGAGTTTCAGATTGAGTTGATACCTGGTGCCGCACCTGTGGCACGAGCACCTTATCGACTTGCACCAACTGAACTGGAAGAGTTGTCGAAACAATTAGCGGAGTTAGCCGAAAAAGGATTTATAAGACCAAGTCCTTCACCTTGGGGAGCCCCAGTCTTATTTGTGAAGAAGAAGGAAGGATCATTTCGTATGTGTTTTGATTTTCGAGAGTTGAACAAATTAACGGTGAAGAATAGATACCCGTTACCGAGGATCGACGATTTGTTCGATCAACTTCAAGGATCGAGTGTGTATTCGAAGATCGATTTGAGATCGGGATATCATCAGCTTCGAGTTCACAAGGAAGATATTCTGAAAATGGCTTTCAGAACCCGTTACGGGCATTACGAGTTTCAGGTGATGCCGTTTGGGTTGACTGATAAAGTCTTTTTAGTACATATAATTATTCCGAAGAAATACCGGTGAAAGTATTTCCCGGGTCGTTCTCCCAGCGAAGGTAGAATGGAATCGTGAATAACCGGATCGAGAAATCGTGTCGTGAAACGCGGGAAAATGGAAAATATGGTTTTGGGTTTCAAGTTATGCTAAGCAATAGTAAAATATGAAGAATATACGATCTAGATATGTACGGATGTTAAAAACGTGAAAACGGGAATTCAAACGTAAAAATAAACGTAACGTACGAAATAAAACGCGACTTATATACAAGAAATGATCCTACGAACGTGAAACAAATTTCTAAAAATCTTAAATGATAAAAGAAAATTTCTAGAAAAAGAAAAATATTTTTTTGACTTTTTATTTAATTTCTAGGATTAATTATCTATTTAATGAATTAAAAAGTAATTAGAAATAAAAGAAATTATGAAAAATAATGGGAAAATTATAAAAACTATTTTAGAAAATCTAGAATAATATAAAAGAATTTTAAAAACTATTTTTGTATTTTTCAGGGCTTTTTTCTATTTTTTATGGATTTTTGGAATTAAAAATGATTTAAAAATGATTATAATCTAAAAGAAATTAAGAAAAATAGCAAATGAACTCAGAATATTATGAAAAATTACCAGAAATTCTAAATTAATATAAAAAGCTTGCAGAAAAATTTTGGATAAAAAATAATAAGCAGAAGTGCTTAAACAGTGCTAATCAGCTTATGGCAAGTGCTTATTAATAAGCACTTGCCACAAAACTATACCAAATTGAAAACACTACTATATTGTACTATTAAGAACTCAAATAAGCCAAGTTATGATCAGTAGTAAGCACAGAAGTTCAATAAGCAAGCTAAAAGCACAAAATGATAAGCTAAATAAGATAAGTCCTACATAGAATAAGCTATGGGATAAGATGTCCATAAACAACACTACATCTACTCCTAATAGACTCAGAGAAGCAAAAATATCACAATAACAAGCTCAATATAACAATTGCAGCCCTATATTACCAAATAGGAAACTAGGCTACACACCCAATAAGTAAGGCTGATAAGCTATACTAAATAAGCTGTAAAGAAGAAACTAAAAGTAGCAATTCAGAGACTACCATGCAGAGATGCTATAAATCAAAAATCAGGGTCTAATTCTAACTACTACTATCTTGAATGATGCTATGAAAGTAGGTCCACAACTGCGGTGCAGGGGAAATAAGCCCCCACACAGTCAACTATAAGCCAAATTTCCAATAAGCTATTGAGCTCTAAACCTAAATTTTATGGCTGATTAAGATAGACTAGCTATTAAGGAACAGAAATCAACAAACTTTATCAGATTCTAACCACTAATGAGTCCTACAAGTTTACTTTAAAATCTGACCAAATACTGAGTGAAATCTATTTCTTTGACTTTTCCAATGCAATAAAAGTTTGACCAAATCAAATTTCTTAAGCTGATTCCTACTATAATATGTTAAATTAAGCTACTACCAATCTATATTAAGCTACTAGAACCTAAATGTGCAACTACTCTTACTATTGTACTAACTGTTACAGATTTAGGCTAACAGTTAAGTTCTATTGAAAAGTAAATTTGACTTTTACTTATTAACCTACTATTTTTATAAAACTACTAAATCTATAATACCTAGTGTGACTAAGAAAAACCAATGCAACTTCAAATAAACCACTACAATTCTAAACAGTAACTCAACCAAACACCCCCTTATCTGTTACTTAACACTAAAACTACCTAAAATCCACAACTAATTACCATAATAACAATTCTCAGCAGTCCTAAATCACTAATGAAACAGTAAAACGACAAAAATTACCACAGAGATCAAACAGAAAAGAAATGAATCAGTACCTCAGTAAGCAACTAAACAAATGCAATCAAATATTTGGAAAATGAAATAAGAACTTACAAATAATTTCTCCTCAGCATGAACAGAGGAGATTCCCTAAGCTCACCTGTCTCTAGACAGGCTCATATCCTTCCAACTCTGATATGGCTTGTCAATTCCTCCTCAGTTCACCAACAAACAACTACAAGTGACTCCTCTGGATCACCAATAAAACAGGACAGTTGACTGAAGGTGACTGAATGAAATACAGAACCATGAAATTGAAACAACAATCTTGCAATGAGCTAATGAGCTAGCTTGAGATGTATTATCTACTTTTCCAGCTTATTGAAAGCTGATTCAAATACAAAAACTATTTTTATGAAATCTATTTGATTAGCTATAAACTGAATTTGTAATGAAAGAGTTGACAAAATGATTTAAACCTGTTACACTACTGAGTTTAAAGAAATTTAAACTATATCAATTAACTAAAACAAAGAGCTGTAAAGATTAAAGGTAAAAGCTAAATTTCATTAAAACATTAAAACATTACAATTGGAGATTACACTAGAAATTGAGATGAAAATTTGGCAGAGTTTGGCTACTCCAAACTCCACACCTCTAATCTATTACATACATCTATTTATAGGATAAGTGAGGAGTGAGCTCACGGATTGCCAGGTTGGCAATCCGTGTGATTTTGTGTTTCTTTGATGCCTTTGAGAGCCGTTTGATCATACCCATCATTGCCAAAATCATGACAGCCCTTAGATCTCTTCAATATGACGCGACCCTTCCAATCACAATCTGCCATGTGTCCCATTTGTGCATACTTTCACTCTGACATGCTCTGCCACACTCTGACACGCTCCTAGAACCAAGTGATTAGACATATGTACCCTTAATTGTGGTTAATTGGGACGGTTAATTTTCTAGGGTTCTTGTGTGAACAGTGAATTCTGGGGTGAAGGTAATTTGGGTGGAGGGAAATGGGGAAAAGGGTACGGGTAACTTTTTATATTTAATTGTTTTGACTTTTTCTTTGACCGAAGTAGATATGGGCTCGGGTTCTTTTATTTTGATTGGGCTTTGGGAATATGTGGTGGGGATGGGCTTGGGTTGAAGTAAAAATGGGCTAGGTAATATTATTGAACCAGGTTTTAGTGGTTTAGAGATTGCAAGGACCAAAAGTGTAAACTTTGTAACTTCAAGGACCACTTCTGCCATTCTGAAAAAATATTATCCAAGGGCCATTCTTGACAAAATGATGATTCTTCAAGGTAGAATGAAACTTTAAGCTCAAATAATTATCCGATCTTGAAAAACGCTTCCCGGCATCGGCTTTTGAATCCTTTTCCACTCTCGTGCTCGGTTTTCCCGGTTTTTGCTCGTTTTTCGTAATATCCGTACCTGCACATCACAAACATAAAAACAAGTGTTTTCTTGGCATTTGTTAGCTCAAATAGTCGTTTTGGGTCGGTTTTTGGCCATATAATAGTGAGTGAATAAGCACTCACCAAAATCCCCCCGACTAAGGTATTGCCGTGTCCTCACGCAATGTGATCAATTCACGCTCTTGGGATAAATAATTTCGATACTCTTTTTACTAACTTTTGAAAAGTAGCAAGGCGGTTCAAAAGAGATTACAAAATCATTTATTCCCGAAAACGCCCCGTTTTCCAAAATTTTCCTTTTATTCCTTTATTTCACTTATACTTCTATTTTTGTACTTTTCATACTTATTTCTTATGACGGTTTGTTGAACTTTCATTATTTTGCAATAATTTTTAGGGTCAACGAGTAGAAACACTTCTATTAAGAAGCGACCATATGGTTAAAAATCGTCATCCTTGATTTTTCACGAGTCCCCAAACTAAGCGTACAAACGAGATCACAGCTTATCTACAAATTAGATGCTAACACTACTCATAACAGTTACTTGTGAAAACTCCTTACTCCCATGTCCTAAGCTTTTGTATCTCATTATTTTATTTTTGTTGAGAAATGAATCGCTTCATATTTTCTCGTTTCAATAATTTTTAGTCCGATAGTGATACCTAAGTTAAAACGATAAGTAGTTATTCATTTTCTCTTTTTTCTCAACATACAATATCAAAAATATAAGTTGCGGAGTACGATCACGTGCACCTCATGTGACTGATTACTAATCACGTATCACATGCACCTTACGCGCCAACAACTTTTTGATACATACATAGCTCTTATTTGACACAACTTCAACTTTCATATTTTTTCATTTCTCACTTTTTTCATACTTTTCATTTTTTTCTTTCTTTACTTTTTTCTCAACATCAATGGAAGCTTATCGGGTAGCTCCAAAACCACATAGATAATCAACTTTTGACTTTTGATTTTTTCACTTTTTGCTCTTATTTTTGATGTTCCTTGATATGTACCCAATTTCTAAAGCAAAAATTCTCTTAAGAAAACAAAGAACTAAATATTATTCAAACCTAAATACCACTAATTAACCTAGAACATCTATTTATATATTGGTGACGTTTCTGATGGGAGTAAAAAGCCACAAGTACCTCTCATGAGCTCTAAAGAGAACCACTACTCCACGTTTAGCATCTAACTTCTAAATAAACTCTATCATTTCTCGCTCTTCGCAATTTAAGATTCCAAGTAATGGAACCAGCGAATACTTAGCCGATAATCAGCCACGCATATATAAAGTCAGATACGGAAACTTGCAAATTCTAGAAGAAGAATTTGCGTTTTCTAGCTCCTGATGTAAAAGACTAGCGAAAGCTTTTAAGCTGCGCATGTATAAAGTCAAGTACGGGAACTTGCAGATTCTTAAGAAAGAATTCGCATTTTATAGCTCCTTGTGTACAAAACTAGCACAAGCTTATGTGATTATCATTGGTTAAGGGAACAAGCTAGGGCTCAACACGCCCGGTCAAGTCAAAATATTTATTCCTACTCTCGCCAGCAAGAAAGTCAACAAGGTGTCAAAACACTTATTCAAACTTTATTATATTTTTGCACAACTTTTCTCAACTTTTTCACATCTTTTTGTACTTTTTCATCACTTTTTCATTCACTTTTCTTCAAAATTGTTGAAATTTTCAAAATTTTTTTTATTTTTGGTGGAAAAACGGAGTTGCAAGAGTTCACGACAAAGTGCAAGGCAAAAATCAGATCGAACGATCACCCCCCAGACTAAAATGAAACATTGTCCTCAATGTTTAAAAGGTAAGGGTATCCTAACAAATCTATGGTCGTTTATTAATTATGCCAAAAGATAAATGTTAGTCGATAAGATTAGGATATATGGATAATCAACGAATGATGAAACTCGAGTAGAGACAAAACAACAAGCACAAGAGTCTTCATTATTCGGGCAAATCCTGGACATTCACAACAAAAAGCACAAAACACGAGAAAGTGGAAGAGGTAGCCCTCCTCACGTCACGTTAATAAGAAAATAGAAATTTAAGAAGATGAATGATAAGCATGGGTTGCCACCCACGAAGCGCTTGTTTTTGTTCACCGAGTCACATGAGCTTGACTCGATCCCCGAATTAATTCGTCCTTGGGGAGAGCAGATGTAACGGCCACTTGGCAATAGAGATACCAGGATCAAATATGGTGTCTTCACTCCAGGTGGAGTGGAAAGAAGACACGATGGTATAAGAAAAGAACGGTTGAAACACCCAAATAACAAAAGCAAAGTCTATTTCTGAAACCTCGTCCACCATTCTAAAAATATTCTCATTCGTACCAGAAAAAACTTCATCGGGTGGTTTCGCAGGTGGACGAGAAGAAGAAGAATCGAAATAAATATCATTTTCATCATCCTCAATACCCGGTGGTATCGAGTCATCCGCAGCAAGAAATAGATCGACATCCTCTAAAAGAGGGTCACGTAACGGATTATCGAAAATAGGTATAGAATCAATCTCAAAGTGAAAGCACTCATAATCCGGAAGAGAGAAAGCATGAATAGTGGGATTGCCACTATTCGTCTCTTCAAATCGAAAAATTTCAAGCTCGGGTAAGAAATCACTATCCATATCGGGGATAGGAGAAAAAATCGGAGGATTATTCAATGCCTCAATACGGGAGATAAGAAGATTGACATTTAACAATGTCTCACGTAAAGCTTCATCTCGGATTTCCATGTCATCATCTTCTTCATTATCATCTTCAAAGCTTTCAAGCTCAAGATGTTCTTCATCAACATAATCGATCTCTCCACATGATATAGAATCATCATTATCAGAATCGGAGAATAACTCATCACGATTATCTTCAACCGGTGTTTCAATATGATCATCAAAACGATTATTTTCAACAAATTCAGAATCATTGTTAGAAATCTCCTCGGACTCACTCGGGATTGGAACGAGGTTCTCAACACTTGACTTATTGAATTCGTCCGATTCCGTTGCCGGAATAGTGTCAAGATGCCCGTCCCCCATTGTTAGAGAGTCTTCGGGTTCTGCGGGAGAAGAGATATAATCATTTTGAGGATTTATATTGATCGTAATCGTGGAATCATCATCGTACAAACAACACTCGCAAAACTGGAATTTTCTTTCTTCGGTAGGAGGTTCTTCCATTGATTTCACGTTAGGCTCGGGAGTAGATGTATAACGACTATTCACCATCTCTTTCAACTCATCCATCATGGATTTGATTTCCAAAATTTGATTAGAAAAATTGGAAGATTGTGGGGGTTGGTAAAAACCATTATAATCGTAATAAGAATTAGGTTCATGATAAGAATTTTCAAACGATCCCCCACAATATTCAAAACTCGATGTATTTTGAAAATCACCATTGTAGTACGAATTTGGCTCATAAAAATCATTTAGAGGAAAATTATTGAAGCTCGAGTCGTAATCATAAGACGTGTAGGCATTCGGAGCATAGCACATACAATCGGTGTATCCACATCCATCACAAAAACATCGCCCACATGGACTTCCTTCTTCGGACGGGTTTCCACAATTATAGCAATAAAACGCAGGTGGTGGTGGTGTATAAAAATCGGGAATATTAAACGAATTGTTGAACGAATTTTGTTCACACGTGTGAGAATTACAATTCAAACAAACGCCATCACGAATATTATCTCCACATTCGTCGCACGTACACCACACACACAACCCTCCGAAGAACGGTTCTCCACAATTAGAACAAAACGCATCCATAAGAATTAAACGTAAGAGGGTTTGAGAAAAAGAATCAAGTATGAGAGGATAAGAAAATTATTTATGTTTTTTTGATTTTTCAAATTTATATATTTTTATAGAAAATATATACAAGATAGTTAAAAACTTAATGCAACACGATTTTTCGACACGAATATTCAAAACTCACGTCCACCTTCCCCGGCAGCGGCGCCATTTTGATAAAGTCTTTTTAGTACATATAATTATTCCGAAGAAATACCGGTGAAAGTATTTCCCGGGTCGTTCTCCCAGCGAAGGTAGAATGGAATCGTGAATAACCGGATCGAGAAATCGTGTCGTGAAAAGCGGGAAAATGGAAAATATGGTTTTGGGTTTCAAGTTATGCTAAGCAATAGTAAAATATGAAGAATATACGATCTAGATATGTACGGATGTTAAAAACGTGAAAACGGGAATTCAAACGTAAAAATAAATGTAACGTACGAAATAAAACGCGACTTATATACAAGAAATGATCCTACGAACGTGAAACAAATTTCTAAAAATATTAAATGATAAAAGAAAATTTCTAGAAAAAGAAAAATATTTTTTTGACTTTTTATTTAATTTCTAGGATTAATTATCTATTTAATGAATTAAAAAGTAATTAGAAATAAAAGAAATTATGAAAAATAATGGGAAAATTATAAAAACTATTTTAGAAAATCTAGAATAATATAAAAGAATTTTAAAAACTATTTTTGTATTTTTCAGGGCTTTTTTCTATTTTTTATGGATTTTTGGAATTAAAAATGATTTAAAAATGATTATAATCTAAAAGAAATTAAGAAAAATAGCAAATGAACTCAGAAAATTATGAAAAATTACCAGAAATTCTAAATTAATATAAAAAGCTTGCAGAAAAATTTTGGATAAAAAATAATAAGCAAAAGTGCTTAAACAGTGCTAATCAGCTTATGGCAAGTGCTTATTAATAAGCACTTGCCACAAAACTATACCAAATTGAAAACACTACTATATTATACTATTAAGAACTCAAATAAGCCAAGTTATGATCAGTAGTAAGCACAGAAGTTCAATAAGCAAGCTAAAAGCACAAAATGATAAGCTAAATAAGCTAAGTCCTACATAGAATAAGCTATGGGATAAGATGTCCATAAACAACACTACATCTACTCCTAATAGACTCAGAGAAGCAAAAATATCACAATAACAAGCTCAATATAACAATTGCAGCCCTATATTACCAAATAGGAAACTAGGCTACACACCCAATAAGCAAGGCTGATAAGCTATACTAAATAAGCTGTAAAGAAGAAACTAAAAGTAGCAATTCAGAGACTACCATGCAGAGATGCTATAAATCAAAAATCAGGGTCTAATTCTAACTACTACTATCTAGAATGATGCTATGAAAGTAGGTCCACAACTGCAGTGCAGGGGAAATAAGCCCCCACACAGTCAACTATAAGCCAAATTTCCAATAAGCTATTGAGCTCTAAACCTAAATTTTATGGCTGATTAAGATAGACTAGCTATTAAGGAACAGAAATCAACAAACTTTATCAGATTCTAACCACTAATGAGTCCTACAAGTTTACTTTAAAATCTGACCAAATACTGAGTGAAATCTATTTCTTTGACTTTTCCAATGCAATAAAAGTTTGACCAAATCAAATTTCTTAAGCTGATTCCTACTATAATATGTTAAATTAAGCTACTACCAATCTATATTAAGCTACTAGAACCTAAATGTGCAACTACTCTTACTATTGTACTAACTGTTACAGATTTAGGCTAACAGTTAAGTTCTATTGAAAAGTAAATTTGACTTTTACTTATTAACCTACTATTTTTATAAAACTACTAAATCTATAATACCTAGTGTGACTAAGAAAAACCAATGCAACTTCAAATAAACCACTACAATTCTAAACAGTAACTCAACCAAACACCCCCTTATCTGTTACTTAACACTAAAACTACCTAAAATCCACAACTAATTACCATAATAACAATTCTCAGCAGTCCTAAATCACTAATGAAACAGTAAAACGACAAAAATTATCACAGAGATCAAACAGAAAAGAAATGAATCAGTACCTCAGTAAGCAACTAAACAGATGCAATCAAATATTTGGAAAATGAAATAAGAACTTACAAATAATTTCTCCTCAGCATGAACAGAGGAGATTCCCTAAGCTCGCCTGTCTCTAGACAGGCTCATATCCTTCCAACTCTGATATGGCTTGTCAATTCCTCCTCAGTTCACCAACAAACAACTACAAGTGACTCCTCTGGATCACCAATAAAACAGGACAGTTGACTGAAGGTGACTGAATGAAATACAGAACCATGAAATTGAAACAACAATCTTGCAATGAGCTAATGAGCTAGCTTGAGATGTATTATCTACTTTTCCAGCTTATTGAAAGCTGATTCAAATACAAAAACTATTTTTATGAAATCTATTTGATTAGCTATAAACTGAATTTGTAATGAAAGAGTTGACAAAATGATTTAAACCTGTTACACTACTGAGTTTAAAGAAATTTAAACTTTATCAATTAACTAAAACAAAGAGCTGTAAAGATTAAAGGTAAAAGCTAAATTTCATTAAAACATTAAAACATTACAATTGAAGATTACACTAGAAATTGAGATGAAAATTTGGCAGAGTTTGGCTACTCCAAACTCCACACCTCTAATCTATTACATACATCTATTTATAGGATAAGTGAGGAGTGAGCTCACGGATTGCCAGGTTGGCAATCCGTGTGATTTTGTGTTTCTTTGATGCCTTTGAGAGCCGTTTGATCATACCCATCATTGCCAAAATCATGACAGCCCTTAGATCTCTTCAATATGACGCGACCCTTCCAATCACAATCTGCCATGTGTCCCGTTTGTGCATACTTTCACTCTGACACGCTCCTAGAACCAAGTGATTAGACATATGTACCCTTAATTGTGGTTAATTGGGACGGTTAATTTTCTAGGGTTCTTGTGTGAACAGTGAATTCTGGGGTGAAGGTAATTTGGGTGGAGGGAAATGGGGAAAAGGGTACGGGTAACTTTTTATATTTAATTGTTTTGACTTTTTCTTTGACCGAAGTAGATATGGGCTCGGGTTCTTTTATTTTGATTGGGCTTTGGGAATATGTGGTGGGGATGGGCTTGGGTTGAAGTAAAAATGGGCTAGGTAATATTATTGAACCAGGTTTTAGTGGTTTAGAGATTGCAAGGACCAAAAGTGTAAACTTTGTAACTTCAAGGACCACTTCTGCCATTCTGAAAAAATATTATCCAAGGGCCATTCTTGACAAAATGATGATTCTTCAAGGTAGAATGAAACTTTAAGCTCAAATAATTATCCGATCTTGAAAAATGCTTCCCGGCATCGGCTTTTGAATCCTTTTCCACTCTCGTGCTCGGTTTTCCCGGTTTTTGCTCGTTTTTCGTAATATCCGTACCTGCACATCACAAACATAAAAACAAGTGTTTTCTTGGCATTTGTTAGCTCAAATAGTCGTTTTGGGTCGGTTTTTGGCCATATAATAGTGAGTGAATAAGCACTCACCATTGACCAACGCACCGGCGGTGTTCATGGACCTCATGAATCGGGTGTGTAAGCCTTACTTAGATAAGTTTGTGATTGTGTTCATCGATGACATTCTAATCTATTCGAAGAGTGAGAAGGAGAATGAGGAGCATCTAAGACTTATCTTAGAATTGCTCAGGAAGGAGAAACTGTATGCAAAATTTTCTAAATGTGAATTTTGTATTCTGACGGTACAATTTCTGGGTCATGTGATTGATAGACAAGGAGTTCATGTAGATCCTGCTAAGATTGAAGCGATTAAAGATTGGACTGCACCTGCGACCCAACAGAAGTTCGTCAATTTTTGGGATTAGCCGGTTATTACCGAAGATTCATTGAGGGATTTTCGAAGATAGCAAAACCGTTGACCAAATTGACTCAAAAGAGTGTTAAGTATGAATGGGGAGATAAGGAAGAGGAAGCATTTAAGTTACTTAAGGAAATGTTGTGTAGTGCTCCTATCTCGGCGTTACCCGAAGGTAACGAGGACTTTGTCGTCTATTGTGACGCTTCTCATAAAGGTTTAGGAGCTGTGTTAATGCAACGAGAGAAAGTAATAGCTTATGCTTCCCGACAGCTCAAAAAGCATGAGAAGAACTACACCACCCATGATTTGGAGTTAGGTGCTGTGGTTTTTGCTTTAAGGATATGGAGACATTACTTATATGGAACCAAGTGTGTAGTGTTTACTGACCACAAGAGTCTACAACACATTTTGAATCAAAAAGAGCTTAACATGAGACAGCGACGTTGGATTGAGTTGCTAAACGATTACGATTGTGAAATTCGCTACCATCCTGGTAAAGCAAACGTCGTTGCTGATGCTCATAGTCGAAAAGAGAGAATACCACCGTTACGAGTTAAGTCATTAGGAATGACTATCGTATCGCCGTTACCGTCTCAAATACTTGAAGCTCAAACGGAAGCGTTGAAAGCAGAAAACCGATCTGCTGAGAACATATTTGGGATGGCTGGGAATGAGAAAGGATTTGTTAAGTGTTCTGATGGAGTATAATGTTTTGGAGATCGGATTTGGGTACCTTTGTATGGAGGAATTTGAGAGTTGATTATGCATGAGTCGCATAAGTCAAGGTACTCTATTCATCCTGGATCTGAAAAGATGTACCAGGATCTTAAGAAGTTATATTGGTGGCCAAACATGAAGGCAGATATAGCGTTGTATGTTAGTAAGTGCTTGACATGCTCTAAGGTTAAAGTCGAACATCAAAGACCGTCAGGATTATTGACGCAGCCAGAACTTCCGATTTAGAAATGGGAGTGGATTACAATGGACTTTATTACTAAATTACCAAAGACAGATAGCGGTTGTGACGCTATATGGGTAATTGTGGATCGATTGACTAAGTCTGCGCATTTCCTGACGATTAGTGAAGATGATAGTGTCGACAAACTTGCGAGGTTGTATGTGAAGGAAATTATTTATCATCATGGAGTCCCTATATCGATTATTTCTGATCGCGACAGCCGCTTCACGTCAGCTTTGTGGTGATCCCTTCAAACCGCTTTGGGGACGAGACTTGATATGAGTACTGCATATCATCCCCAAACCGATGGTCAAAGTGAGAGGACCATTCAGACTTTAGAGGATATGCTTCGTGCATGTATAATAGACTTTGGTAAAGGCTGGGAGAAGTATCTACTCCTTGCGGAATTCTCCTATAATAGTAGCTACCACACAAGTCTTAAAGCTGCACCGTTTGAAGCTTTGTATGGCCGAAAATGTCGTTCGCCTATTGGTTGGGCGGAAGTTGGAGATAGCCAACTCACCGGCCCTGAACTTATCTTGGAGACTACTGAAAAAGTGACTCAGATTCGTGATCGGTTGCAAGCAGCCAGAGATAGGCAAAAAAGTTACGCCGATCAGAGACGTAAACCCCTAGAGTTCCAGGTTGGAGACAAAGTGATGCTGAAAGTCTCGCCTTGGAAGGGTGTGATACGTTTCGGGAAACGTGGAAAACTCAACCCTCGCTACGTTGGACCATTTCTTATTTTGGAAAGAATTGGGCCCGTGGCTTATCGGTTGGAATTACCACAGGAACTGAGTAAAGTTCATGATGTGTTTCATATTAGTAATTTGAAGAAGTGTTTTTCTGATGAGACGCCGGTTATACCGATTAGGGATATTTGTGTGGATGAGAGTTCGAATTTTGTGGAAGAGCCGATTTAGATATTGGATAGAGAGGTTAAACGACTTAAGAAAAGTCGTATTCCACTCGTCAAGGTTCGTTGGAATTCCCGACATGGACCGGAATTTACGTGGGAACGTAAGGACGAGTTCCGAAAGAGATATCCGAAGCTTTTCATTTCGTAGATGGATTGTTCCGAGAGAAACCCGGGACGGGTTTCTTCTGAGGCTGGGAGGATGTGACAACTGGCAAATTAGGGAGTTATTTTGAAAACCCGCATTACATTAAAGTTCGTTTATAAATTTATATTTGGAATTTTATTCGTAACGAACTTGAAAAACCAATATTTTGGTTGATTATATCTAAAAATTTTATGGAATCAATTTGGATTATCGATGTGATGAGATCTAATTTGAAATTCTCATTTGGCACTACGTTGACTCCGGCACTAGGATAACCTAACAGAAATTTTATGTCTTGAGTCTACGGATTCGACTATATATATTTATTTATGGAACGTCTCGTGAGATATTAAATGTTTTGAAACGGGTTACGGGTTTTGGTCCGTGTAAAATTACACCTAGCCACCTTACCCTAAA
>JARVZY010003627.1:0-25990 GCA_030686995.1 Artemisia argyi | reverse complement strand
TTAATTGATAAGACAACGATGTTTAGGATCTCTTGAACCATTAGAGAAGATGATGTTACTACCAAACCTCCTAAGCACCATCTTTATTTCCTACATTGTTACACACACAAAACACACGTGAAATTTACATGAAACAATATAAATCAATATGCTAAATAAGTAAGACGATATGATGCTTACTTTATCACCATAATAAGTTGTAGCCCAATGTGCACGCGGTGTGGAGGAAGTTGTGGTTTGTTGTGTGTGATTTTTGACACATTATATAGTTGATAAAATATTTGTAACTTATGGACGGGAAGGTAAAAAGACTAACCACTAATTGGTGTGTTTAATTTATGCATTCATGGCACCAAACACTTCATCTCCTATGTACTTATCCTTATGCATGACTATTAAATCAATGTACTAACACATGAAGCATCCACATATCACTTTCAATTCATGAGCCATTTATTATGACTACTTACATTTATAAGGCTACTTAAGCTTTTAGTATATAAGATAATCACAGACGATTTGCAATTCCTTCAAGTAGAATCACATTCTTGTGAGGTTAGATATCACATGTAAATTCACTATTTAGTTTTGACACACATTTATATCAAAACTCACAAGTTTGAACAAATTTAAATGACAACGTATAACAATTTATGTAACCAAAAGTCATAAGCAGTGATAGCGGTTTGTAAGTAAATCATAATTTACTATTAAGATAAAAAAAAGTTATCAATATAGCTGAAATAAGTGAAGACAAGTCTAAACCTAACCGTCCTAATTGGTTGTCAAATAAATTATCACTTTTTCTAAAACTAAAATATACACTTGACCGTTTAAGTACGAACAACAGCTCGTTCCTCGCAGATGTCCAAATTGGGTAATCGCTCTCACAATACTTCTGTATTTGATGTATGTGGAAAGTTTAGCATTTACTTTTATATTGTCTTGCACTCACAACTTCAGAGAAATGCATCTGTTTCAAATGTTTCTTTTCTTTAATAAAGAATTATTTTCACAAAAAAAATTCACACAATAATCTAACAAGATCATTTGTATAATCAAATAGATTATTGAGTAAATTACACCATTCATCTCTAAGGTTGTCCCAAATTCGTACGTTGAGTCCCAAATTCATAAAAAAATGCACCAGACGTCCCCATTTTGCTTCCCCGATGGTCCTTCTGACTAATAGACGTCAGTCGATGATAGTTAGACCCCTCACATGCCTTTTACGTGAGGCCAAATTCATCTTTTCAAGTATATCAGTCATTTTTCTCTTTTTTTCGCTTCATCTTCTCATTATCTTCAATAACACCACCTTCACTTTTTTTTTCCAGCCACAACATCAAAGAATCAACATCAAAAAATTCATATCAACATCATCACCTTCATTCTATAAAAAATTCATCATCATTATTATCAATATCATGTTCGAAAACCACAACCATTCACATACACTGACTTCTTCTAAGCACACAAACAACTTTAAATTGAATCCAAACACCCATCATCAAGATCTACACAAACCCTACTTTTTTACTCAAATATCAAAACTCATCACCACTCCCACTTGAGTAACCCATTTCGGTGAGCAGCAACATAAAAACCAAAAATTGGAAAACTCATTTTGTAAGCGTCCAAGCCCAGTAGCAACTTCAAAAGCAATCTTACCTCTAATCTCTCATCTTAATTGAGATTTTTTCTCCATGTTTCCTACAATAATTTCAAAACGATACTTAGAAGTTGTACCTACCATTCCTTTCCCAAACACCTCAACAAAAGCTCTCAACATATCATCCATAAAAAAACCACCTTTATTGAAAAACACCAGCTCATCACAATTCTAAACCCGACCTGAATACCCTTCATCCGACTCGATATTCTCACCTGCCATAATATGATCAGGACACTCGTTGAGGCTGCATCTTGTACCAACGATTGATTCGAACTACTAGTTTTAGTAAACTTCCTAAACATAATAAATATCCCTGCAATGATAAAAACCAACCCAAAAATGCCCAATCACAATACCAGTAATTGCTCCACCCGAAAGCTTACCATTATTTGATCCATCCTCACATGAAGATCTACTATTCCTTCAAGACCCTCTATTTCAAAGATCTATATGATAAGGACACATGCAGAAACAAGTTTGAAGCTGAAGGAATTGTATGCAAACAAAACAACTACTTTCACACTTGCTTTCACAGAAATGATGAAAGGTCACACCTATGCACAGTAAACAGAACATGCAAGCGGAAATAAGAAACGAGTTCACGAAATGAAGTGGAAATGAAAATCCAAAAGTATTTCATTGGAAATGAAAATATGGCAATATTTTCATTAAAAGGGTTAACCGCTAATTACCCTAGACATGATTACATACTCTTCATTAACACCCTAACTGATTTCCTCACCCCTCTTCCATTCTCAGTAAACTTAGGGTTTTATAAACCCTATGTCAACCAAACGACTTCTAGTCCTTTACCCGGGTTTCCTGCTTGCCTAACTTGAGTAGGTTTGTAGCCCTAGTTCAACCTGTGCAGTACCGGTGGATACCTGACATCACCGAAGGGGTGATCGACCCTAATAACCCTTTGGGTCGATCGATCAATCATCAAGAACGAAGAAGGAGGCGATTTCGTGCGCTTAGCTGACTACAATTTTGTGAAGAAGATTACTGCATGCAGGATTTAAGGTAAGTCTTTTGTGAACACCCTTAATATTTGTTTAGGTTTAGGTTATATCTCTCATTAAGAGATCTAGACTTAGGGTTTGATCTGCATAACGTTTGCTTGTTTATTTTTTGTTGTGCATGTTTTATACGCTATGCAGGTGACCACCAAACTCCTACAGTTGTATCAGAGCCACCCTAATCATATATAACCAAACTAGGGTTCTTATTAATTTCTTTTATTCATTAAAATCAATTATTGATTTAGTTATGAGGTTGTTTGGATAGATTCTTTCTAATTAGGGTTTTAGGGTTTTTGAGATCTAAATGATAACTAGGGTTTAATCACCCTTGTAATTAATTAAGATTTTATACTCTTTTATCAATGATAAAAGTACACAAGGATTTCATCCTTGAGGGTGTCGATCTAGGGTTGGTTTTACACCATAATTTTCTCACATGATAAGACATACAAATTCTTAATTAATGTTGTCATGATTACAAGAACTATGTTCTGGTGATCAAGTTAGGGTTTTGGGCTTCTGATTACATAAAGTTCGACACTTTAGGGTTTTCTAAACCCTTTATGAGGGTACAAGTGTATTTGGGCTTAAACCTGAAAGAAACTCTAATACAGGCAAATCGGAAAACCTTAAATCCGGGAAACCTTAATTCTTATTTGTAAGCAGTTTCTTTTAGCATGTATGATTTGTGGTTTTAGGTTTTTTTTGAAAAGTTTCAAACTTTACCAAGAGTATTCTTAAACTGTATTTAGAAACCTGAAGTTACCAAATTAAATCATATGGTAAACAAACCAGCTTAAGCAACAAGAAATGCAACCTAGGGTTTACCCAAACCCTAGATAGGTTGATTTATGGATCTTAACTAGATGAGATCAAGAAAATCTACGTGCATGAATTATGGTGACTAAGCATAATGTTTAAACTGATGAAACATTCGGTTTGACCTAATTCTGAATTCAGGATTCCTGAATACGGAAACTAGGGTTACACAAAAGTATAAAAATAACTAAAATGCCAAATAAACAAAAGTTATTGGTTTAGCTGATAATCGGTTACTAAAATACTAAAAACAGAACATATTTTACAATTATAATGGCCAACGGAGTAAATTAGCCACTACGTTGCCAATAAACGCAAAAGTTTATAGATTCGTTTCTAACTTATATACTTAACCTTAATGAAAATAAAAGAAGATTGATTTATATCTATTACTTTTGTTTTTGATTTTGACTTCAACATTTTTTGAAGAATAAAAGCTGATGTTAGTTAAGAAAGATGTAGGTTACCAACTTACTACAAAAGCTAAAATAGAATTCTGACATAAATACATAACCTTTGTTTTGTTTTGTTTTTTCTTAAAATTGTCAATTGTATAGTCAAATATTGACCATTTTGACTGATTCAAATTGATTGAAGCACTTCAAAGTTCCAACACTTTTTAAGGAGACAACTACTTTCCTATCAGACTATCACGATGGGTTGGCATGCCATACAAATGTAAGTTTAGTAAAAACGTTTCGAAAGGTTTTTCGCAAAAGTTACTACGTACTTCTAATACAAACGTTTTATCAAAAGAAGTTACAAACTGGGCATAAGTTTACCTATCGACGAGCTCCGTTGGCCATTAGTGGCTAATTTACTCCGTTGGTAAACAAACCTGAAGTTACCAAATTAAATCATATGGTAAACAAACCAGCTTAAGCAACAAGAAATGCAACCTAGGGTTTACCCAAACCCTAGATGGGTTGATTTATGGATCTTAACTAGATGAGATCAAGAAAATCTACGTGCATGAATTATGGTGACTAAGCATAATGTTTAAACTGATGAAACATTCGGTTTGACCTAATTCTGAATTCAGGATTCCTGAATACGGAAACTAGGGTTACACAAAAGTATAAAAATAACTAAAATGCCAAATAAACAAAAGTTATTGGTTTAGCTGATAATCGGTTACTAAAATACTAAAAACAGAACATATTTTACAATTATAATGGCCAACGGAGTAAATTAGCCACTACGTTGCCAATAAACGCAAAAGTTTATAGATTCGTTGCCAATAAACGCAAAAGTTTATAGATTCGTTTCTAACTTATATACAAATGCAAGTTTAGTAAAAACGTTTCGAAAGGTTTTTCACAAAAGTTACTACGCCTTTCAAGAGATACTCTGAAAGCGGAAGTTTGCAGTAGGCTTTTCACCATTGTCGACGAGCTCAAATTTGAAAAGATCACCGTCCTTCAAGCCATTTGCGACATAAAACTCTTTCCATCCTCTTCCGATGTAACAATACCTGTTGTTTTTAGAGCTCTTTAACTCGACGGTCCATGATCCTTCATTTCTGACATTTTTGAGAATCATTTCTTCCTTGTTAAATAATCCATTCTTCCTTGCAAATTTCTTCGCGCGGTAGACACTACACATGCACCAGAAATGTAATATATAAAATTTCCATATTTCTCGTCGGAAAGCCTATTGCAACTTAATTCATAGTTTGCGATGAATAGTTCCATAGCAAATTGAGTGTTTTTCTTATAATAATGATAACTAAATGTATTGAATTACCAGCATCTCACTACAACAAAATAGTAACATGCTCACACTTATTAGAGCATGGCGCTACACTTTAATGTGTGAAGAATTAAAAAGTTCACACTAGCATGTGTGTGAACCAATTGGGTGTAGCAAATATTGTCACACTTTTATGTGTGAAGGTTTATAAATATTTCTCACTTTTAAGTGTGAGGGTTTTAAAACAATTCTTCACACTTTTTAGTGTGATGATTTTGATTTTGAAATAAATCTTCACACTTTTAAGTGTGATGCTTTTGATTTTAAAATAATTCTTCACACTTTTAAGTGTGAGATTGAAATTCTTCACACTTTTTAAGTGTGAAGATTCTAAAACAATTATTCACACTCTTAAGTGTGAATACCTTTAAGAAAAAGTTCACACTTTATAAAGTGCGAAGAAAAAAACGTGTAAAAATAAATAATTTGTTGTAGTGTCTTTTCCACGGCGTAGGACTTTACTTCACCAATGAAGTATGTATAGTTCTTTTCCACGAGCTAAATCTTTGTACACTTCAATTAGTATGCGTCATATACTTTAAAATAAACAACTACTGTAATTAATTGAAAATAAAGAAAATACCGTACATGAAACATTCATGATGGGAGGGTTGTCTAATTTCTGATCCTCAACAATCTCATACTTGTACACATTGCCTTCCTCTAATCCATTTTCAACACAGAAATCTTTAAAACCGCGTGCTAACTTAAAGGTCTTTTCACCATGTTTAGCGAGCTGAAGTTTCCATGATCTACGATTATCATATCTAAGAATAATTTCTCCCAGTTTTAAGCCCACTACTACAAAATAGTACTAATATACTCACACTTATTAAAGCATCAACTACACTTTAAAGTGTGAAGAATCAAAAAGTTCACACTAGTATATGTGTGAACCAATTGGATGTAGCAAATATTTTCACACTTTTATGTGTGAAGTATTATGAAGATTTTTCACACTTTTAAGTGTGAGGGTTTTAAAATAATTCTACACACTTTTAAACGTGATGATTTTGATTTTGAAATAATTCTTCACATTTTTAAGTGTGATGATTTGATTTTGAAATAATTTTTCACACTTTTAAGTGTGAGATTGAAATTCTTCACACTTTTTAAGTGTGAGGATTTTGAAATAATTATTCACACTCTTAAGTGTGAATATCTTTAAAAAAAAGCTCACACTTTAAAAAGTGTGAAGAAAAAAGTGTGTAAAAATAACAAATTTGTTGTAGTGGCATTTGATAAAGAAAATTCAACGGGAAGATACTACAATAAGAAAAGGTACATCAGGTTAAAGGATAAAAACGTGAATATAGACGAATAATTTTAGTTAATTACCATAAGATTTAGGGGTGATGGGAGTTACCAATCCCGACTTTGTGATCCTCTTATGGTTCAGAGTCGAAATAAAGTAAGGATGACTTTTGAGAGTCGAACTAGTTTCTTTCTTTATTGTCGAATTGATCTCCCCCTCTGCTTGACTATTGTTCTCAACTAGCTTCTTTCCTTTAAAATGTGATAAGCAAAAAAAAAAAGTTTCAAGAAACAAGCAACTCCCACTCAAGAGATCCACTAGCTTAATTATGGGTAGAATGTTCATGTGTTTCACCTACGTAAAAAATAGTGCAAGTGTAGATGACGTAGGTAAATATTCATATATACCCTACTGTCACTTAATTTAGTTGGGGTTTATATTTGAGATGTGGACACAACTTATACACAAAAGTGTCGATAAACCTCAAAACTACCCATAAGGTAGTGAAACCCGTTACAAAATCCCTTGCAATAGCTTTCAGCATGTAATTTTGTTAGTTTACTCTCTTGTAATAATCTTTAATATAACATCAGTTCAAGTGATACTTCTTAAATAAACTGTAAAATAAAACACGTACTTAAAGTAACTTCAAACATAAAATGTACAATCTATGAGGCATATAGTAGAAAACAAAAGAGCAAGCTTACGATCTGTGTAGTTTGAATCTGAACCTGTTAGAGGTACTTCTACATCCAAAGCGCCAAAAGAATTGAGCTTCTGAATTGAATCCGACCCTGTGAGTGGCTCTACGACATCCATAGTGCAGTCCACATTCACTACAACATACGTAGTATATGATTTTTATTTGATGAATTATGTTAACTTGTGCATATAATATACATGTAGATTTTATTGGCATTATCTGAAGAATTTTATTCATCTAACGTTCAAAGACCCAAAAAAGTACTTACAAGAAAAGTTCACAACGGGAGGCTTGTCCTTCTCGTTCTCAATGAGCTCAAACTTGTAAGCATCGCCTACTTTTAACCCATTTGCGTTGCAAAAATCTTTTAAACCGCATCCTAGATAAAAACTTCTTTCGCCCATTTTCCGGAGTTGAATTGTCGATGATCTACCTTTATCGTTTCTAAGAATCATTTCTCCGTTTTTTAAACCATTTGGTATAGAAAACGAAGCCGGAAGATACTACAATGAGAAAATTATATAACCTTAATTACATCTCTAAAAAGACTAAATATACACAAGTTATTTCATTTTACCATAACATTTAGGGGTGTTAAAAGTTACCATATATGAAGTTCTGAAGGTATAAGGCTTCAGAGTAGAAATAAAGTAAGAATGATTGTTAGACGTCATATTAGTCTCCTCCTTTGACGTCAAACTAGTCTCCTTTCTGTACTTGAATATGGTCGTCTCTTACAGGCTTCTTTCCTAGTTCTGAATAATCGAGTCCACACATGTAAAGGTAAAAGTTACGACTTGGTTTGTATGAATTTGTCGCGTTTGATCAAATTAGCTACATAAAGAGTAGAAGAGATGGGTACATACTATGGAAACTGAAAACGGACACTTCTCCAAGTTTTACAAGCTCAAACATACACGAGTCTCCGGCTTTCAAGTGATATTTTATTTTGAGCTCGTGCCAACCGGCTAATCGAACTTGTTTACGATTAGATTGAAGTGTTGCTGGCCACGTCCTTTGTTCTTCATCTACTATAACTGCTTTTTTATGAACTACTTCATTTTGAGTGTCTTCAGTAATGAATCCGTTTGATCTTGCGAATTTTATTGGAAAAAACTGCAAAAACAGGCATGATTCATTTTTCAAGGAAACGTATTACAATACTTGAAGTACGTACTCCCAATATCATAGGATTTAATCATTAGAAATATAAAAAAACTTAGTCATACTATAAATTTATGAGAATTTAACTCTTATCTTTAACACGTAAATAAAGTTCTCCTGTATATTATACAAACTCATTAGGTAAACAAGTTATTTACAGTCCCATTTTTCTTGTACTCATATATACGCCATGCTTGATTGGACCTAAAATGAAGTTCGACTCACCAATCTTGACGATTTGATACTGTCGGGTGTCATTATTGCCATGAAGCAGCTGTCGCCACCAAGGTGAGACTTGTCCTCTTTTCTACACGAATAGTCGTTCCTTTTACGCTTTTTGGACTTCTTCGACCTCTCTGAACAACATACTATAAACCAATTAACGATTAACTCAAAATGCTTCTAGTTTATACTTTATAATCCTAGAGCATTAAGCAATAACTATAACTCAGGAAGAATAGAAAACCATATTTAAAATCGAGCTAAATACGCTACACGTATAAGTAAAATCATCAAAAAACACTTGTAGATGTACATATTACCATGTATGTGGTCTTCTACATCTATTTCGTCAAGTAAATTTGGATACTGTCTTTCACATGTAGATTGGTCAAACACCATAAAGTCAAACAACATATTTCCTTGATGTTTGAACACAATTAAGTCAAACTCTTGAACGCCATTATCTGTCATAAGCTTCCTCCAACCGTCACCAAAAACCCCTTTGTCGTTAATGGCCACTGCCCATTCGCGACGGCCTCTTTTGAGTACTACTTTCTTGCAAGTCCATTCGTTCAAGTTCGTCCAAAATGATTTTGGAATTGACTACAAAAACAATATATGCAAATCGATGCATAGAGTGTTAGACCTATGAAAATCTAAACAAATTTCTATGTGTTAATGTTTTTACACAGTAAGGCATTATTGCAACTTAATTCAGAAAATATAAAACCTTTCATAAGCATTACATTGTGATTTGCGCCTAGATTATATCATATAGATTGTAACAGAAAATGTAAAAGTGAAAATGCTTACAAGGTTAAACTTGAAGCCTGGTGGGATGAACTTGATACAACCTTTTATCCCAAGGACCACCTTTTGTCCCATGGACAATAGCACGAACCGTCGCCGCGCTGCCATCCCAGATTTCCAGGGATTGTGTCGGCCACGTGGTCTGATACCCACCTACTAGGCATGGCGTAGTACGGCATGCTCATTCCCCAGAGCAGGTAAAGAGGTGTGGGTAGTATAAATACCCTCACCTCATTTATGTCTCTCAACTAACACACACATATTGCATTTACTCGCATTTATTTCCCTACCCTTCGTATCATCATATACTTACTCTCACACCGGAGGTTGGTCTTGGGATAACCCCCAAGGCAAGCCTAACGTGTGTTTCTTGTGTGTAGGATTCTACATCTATCTGGAGGACTCATTCCGAAGGATCTTCTCGAAGTAGGACCTATTTGCAAGGTTTTTTTTGCTTTAACAATTTGCAAATATCATTATGGGCTTTTCTCATTTTCAATATGAAAGTGTTGAAAATGATGATAATGATTTTTAATTTTTGTTTTGTTTGATATCATGATGATCATGGGATTTTCTTATAAATCGAATTTGCCAATTATTATAAATTTTGTACACTAATCTTTATATCAGAATCTTTGTACACTAAAGTTATTGACTTAAGTTGTTGATGCACAAGATAGATCACGGCTACGTTCTTGTA
The DNA here is from genome assembly GCA_030686995.1 of Artemisia argyi. Taxonomy (NCBI): domain Eukaryota; kingdom Viridiplantae; phylum Streptophyta; class Magnoliopsida; order Asterales; family Asteraceae; genus Artemisia; species Artemisia argyi. Next base: position 15,868 of record JARVZY010003627.1, on the reverse strand, counting down.
ATCAATAAGGATTTTGATACACGATGATGATCACTGAATCGGTTGAACAAATGTTACAGATCTTGAAATTTGTTTGTCGCGAAAGAGATGAAGCAAGAGAGTAAATGCGGAAACTTTGGTGAATTCTATATAAGCGATTTTATTCATAGTTCAGAGTAGTTATTGCTTAGTTATTGCTTTCTATATCGATCAATGTAGTTGTCTTAAGCGTGAATTTGGTGAGTTCTATATGCGGTGAGCTCCACCGCAAAAACCTAAAGTCATAGCAAAACATATCAGGGGTTTATGCATTACTAACACAACTTTAGGTGGAGTTATATAATTGCCATTCATTAAGCATGCTTACGCAAAAGTTACAAATATATTGTACATTAGTTATCAAAAAAATCTTCAAGAAATCAACTGTGACAAAATGAAAAAAATGAATGATGATGATATAACTTAGGCTTAGGCGTAATTGCATAGTGATGACGTATGTACCCTCCGGATACACACCGTACAGGGATATACCCTCCGGATACATAACAGGTAAAGTACACTCAGATGTGTTCAAATAATACGGGCCAATATCCGAAGGGTTACGACTGTCCGCATGACCTCAGCCGTCCGGAGATAACAAACCCTTCGGATAAGCCTACAAGTACCTAGACCAAGGTACAAACAAGTACACCAAAGTATATGGTAATGGAGTTTAAACTAGCGAACATTATGGACTAAGTACGAAACAGCCTGGCACTCCATGTAGAGAGTCTATAAATAGAGAGGAAATCTTCATTTAAAGTTAACTAATTCTCCCCTACTCTCTAGTTTTATTCATACTTTCTCTCACTAAGAACATATACTTACTCTCACGCCGGAGGTTGGTCCTAGGATACATTCCCGGGGCGAGTCTAACGGACGTATTTGTTTTGCAGATATCCGAAGGAACATACCGTAAGCAAGAGTCACCTCGAATCCGAAGGACTTACTCCAGTCCGAAGGATTCTTCTCGCTTGTTCGAAGTAGAAACAAACATTTACTTCAACAAATTGGCGCCATCCGTGGGACCCGTCATTCACTCTACCTAAGCTAAGAGATGACAGGTCCTACCCCAACAACACCTGAAGGAAGCGGAAGTCGTCCGGATAACAATACCCAAACCTGTAACATGGAACAGATCCAAAACCACTTCGCCGCCCTAAAAGCTCTCATCCAACAGTATAACGCTTCGGGCGAAACGCCTATCGAACCTATCCATCTCGACTTCGAAGCCATCCAATCTCATGATGCCGAAGCACAGAAGGCCGAAGAAGAAATGATGGACGACCTTTCTAAAACCTTCAAGGCGGCATCCAAGAGTCCTTTCACCCGAAGGATCATTGACTTCTCCGGACCGAAAGGTTCAAAATATCTCATGCCTTCGCATCTAAAATTATACGACGGATCCACCGACCCAGATGACCACATTACCCGATTCGAAGGAGCGGCCAATCAAGGTGCTTGGCCCATGCCGATTTGGTGCATGATGTTTCAACAAACCCTGGATGACGCCGCCAGGGGATGGTTCGATCGCCTCCCGCGAGGTAGCATCAATAGTTGGGAAGAGCTGAGTGAACAATTCGTACAGAGGTTCGCTCTTCGGAGGAAATGCATTCGAGATCCAATGGAAATCACTAAGATTGTCCGGAAAGCTAATGAAGCCCTCCCGGAATTTAAAGAACGATGGACAGATGAGGCTAGCCGTATATCAGGTGTGCCTGAATTAATGCAAATATCCTCCTTCATTGATGGTTGCAAGAGTCCGGAATTAGCAAAAAGATTCTCCGAAAAAGTTCCCCAAACCGTAACTGAAATGATGATGAGAGTCGATGACTTTATTCGTTCTGAAAGAGCATTTCGGTTAACAGAAATACCGAAAGGAGAAAGAATAGACAATTACCGAAAAGATTATCACTCCAATTCATACAGTCGGAATGCCACAGCTCACAACGCTCCTCTTTCAGGGGAAAGCAAGATTTCAGATCTCGACGAAATGATCAATTTGCACCATACGTATCTGCCCGAAAGGAAAATACCTACCGGACAGATTACCGAACGGACCACCGGCGTAACGATGGAAACAGACGAGATACCAGGCCTTTAGACTTGAACATGCTCACCAAGGCCCCGAAGGAGATTCTATCAACGGAGCATCAACTCAGGTTACCTGCACCCCCACCACTAAGGGGAAGACCATCAAGAGAAAACATGGATAAGTTTTGTGACTATCACGGAGAGAAAGGTCATCTCACCAACGATTGTCATAACCTCAAGGAACAACTTAAAAAAGCAATGGAGACGGGCAAGCTAGATCACCTGATCAGGGATGTTCGGCAAAGAGACAGAGCACCTCCTCGAAATGACCCTCAAAACAACCAAAGACGAATCATCAATATGGTTCGACACCAAGAAAGAGATCCGAAACGCAAAGTTATAGATCAGGAAGAAGAATGGATGAATGCTCCCATAAGCTTTCCGCCAATCCTACCAGGTGATGCCTCCGACGAACCTCTTATAGTGGAAGCAGAAATTGAGGGGTATACCGTACGAAGAGTGTACGTTGACCAAGGTGCTTCGGTAGAAGTAATGTACGAACACTGTTTCCTAAACCTTGATTCTTCCATCCGGTCTCGTCTAACAAAAACAAACACACCACTGATAGGATTCGCAGGAGAAGCCATAAATCCGTTAGGAAAGATCGAGCTAGAAGTATGCTTCGGGAGTGAAGGTCTTTACCGTCGAACCATCATGAAGTTCGCAGTAATTAGATCTCCCTCCCCATACAATGTAATACTTGGTAGGTCCGGAATCAAGAAACTGAAGGCCATCCCGTCGACTATACACTCCGTGATGAAATTCCCAACACCGAGAGGCATTGCCACTCTGGTGACCCGATCGGTCATCATCTCAGAATGTAGAAAACTTGAAGAAAAGTTCCTAAAGGAGAAGGAAACCCAAATAGAGACCTCCTCGGAAATCACCACTGAAGAAACTACTGGAACCGAGGAAGTGTTAATTCATCCGGCATACCCGGAATAGCTAATAACAATAGGAAGACGTTTTTCAAAAGAAGGAAGAAGACAATTGATAACGTTGCTCAAAAATAGCCTAGACGTTTTCGCGTGGGAGCCTTCAGATATGACTGGCGTTCCCCGATGGGCAGCTGAACATAAGCTCAACGTAAACGTCCCAGATAAACCCGTGGCACAGAAAAAAAGATTTTTCTCGGAAGAAAAGAACCAAGCCATAAATAGAGACGTGGAGGAATGGTTAAAGGCCGGAATAATCAGACCCGTCCGGTACCTGACTTGGATTTCTAACCCGGTATTAGTGAAAAAACCAGACGACACCTGGAGGATGTGTATTGATTTTAAGAATCTGAACTCATCATGCCGCAAAGATTACTACCCGTTACCCGAAATAGATTGGAAGATTGAATCAGTGATAGGATTCCGTTACAAGTGTTTCCTGGATGCTTACAAAGGATATCACCAAGTACAGATGGCAAAAGAAGACGAAGAGAAAACAGCCTTCTATACGGATCGAGGAACGTACTGCTATGTTAAGATGCCATTCGGATTAAAAAATGCCGGAGCAACTTATCAAAAGCTGGTGGATTCCGCATTCCGAAGACAAATTGGCCGGAACTTGGAAGTATATGTAGACGATATGGTGATTAAAAGCCAAACAGAAAAGGAGCTGTTGGCGGATATAGCAGAAACATTCGACAACCTCCGAAGAATAAACATGAAGTTGAACCTTAGAAAGTGCTCCTTCGGAGTGGAAGAAGGAAAATTCCTCGGATATATGGTGACATCCGAGGGGATTAGAGCAAACCCTAAGAAGACTAGAGCAATCGTCGATATGCAATCACCAAAATCATTAAAAGAAATGCAAAGCTTAAGTGGCAAACTTGCAGCACTCAACCGTTTCTTATCAAAATCTGCCGAAAGATCTTTACCTTTCTTTGAAACGTTAAAGAACATCACGAAAGATAATAAAGAAAAATACCAATGGACGGAGGCAGCTGAAAAGGCCTTCCAAGAAATGAAGAAAATAATTTTGGAACTCCCATGCCTAACAACACCGAAACCTAAAGAGGATATGTACCTATACTTATCGGCCGCAACGGAAGCAATAAGTGGGGTACTGATGGTCAAAAGGGAAGAACGACAGATACCGGTTCATTATGTAAGCCGGACCTTACATGAAGCCGAAAAGAGATACGCTCCGGTTGAAAAGTTGGCTTTAACCCTCCTACATTTATCAAGAAGATTAAGGCGATACTTCGAAGCTCATCCCATCAAGGTCATAACAGACCATCCCATCAAACAAGTGTTAAACCGAGCAGAATCATCCGAACGATTAGCCAAATATACGGTAGAACTGGGGGCTTACAACATTATCTACATACCAAGAAATGCTGTCAAAGGACAAGTGCTTGCCGACTTCATTAATGAAATACCCATCGGAACAGCCTTCCCGGATCCGAAGAGGAGATGCAAGGAGATATGTAATATCTCTCAGCCAGAAGAATGGATTCTATACACTGACGGAGCCTCTAGCAGAAACGGTTCCGGAGCAGGACTAGTGTTAATTAGTCCGAAAAAAGATGAATACACCTATGCTCTCCGATTAAACTTCGAAGCTACCAACAACGAAGCAGAATACGAAGCACTCTTAGCCGGACTGAGAATTGCTAAAGAAATGCATATAGAAGCCTTAGAAGTACGAGTGGACTCTAACCTGGTGGCGAGCCAAATCAATGGAGAGTTTACTGCATACAAGGAGAGCATGGCAAAGTACCTCGCCAAGGCCAAGGAATACATCGCTTGCTTCAAATGCTTCAGGATAAAAAATATCCCAAGAGCCCAGAACCAAAAAGCAGATGTGCTCAGCAAGCTAGCATCCGTAGCATTTGACCATTTAACGAAGGAAATCCTAGTAGAAATATTGGAAAGACCATCCACAGAAGAAGAGACGATTAACGCAATAGTCGAAGAAGAGGAGGAAAATTGGATGTCTCCCATATTCCGTTGCTTAAACGAAGGGATATGGCCGGAGGATCAAAACGAAGCACGCAGCCTACGCATGAAAATAAGCCATTATACGTTGATTGATAATGTGCTATTCAAAAAATCCTACCTAGGACCGATGCTGCGATGCGTCGGACCCCTCCAAGCTAATTACATAATCCGAGAAGTGCATGAAGGAGCATGTGGCATGCATTCCGGACCCCGGACCGTGGTAGCTAAACTCATGAGACAAGGTTATTATTGGCCAACCATGCACCGGGATGCCAGAGAGGTCATTCGAAAATGTGATGCCTGTCAGATACATGCTCTGGTTCCTAAGCTGCCAAAAACGGTATTGACCTCCGTCATGGCACCGTAGCCTTTCTTCCAATGGGCAATTGACATTTTGGGACCTTTACCCGAAGCTCCAGGAAAAGTTAAATACGTTATTATGGCAATAGACTATTTCACAAAATGGATGGAAGCGAAACCGTTGGCTAAAACTACCGGCAAGGAAGTCAAAAAATTTGTGTGGGACAACATTGTCTGCAGGTTCGGATTACCCAAGATAATCGTCACGGACAACGGAAGTAACTTCATAGGAGATCCGTTCAAAAGTTGGTGTGAGAGATTGAATATTACACAAATCAACACAGCTGTAGCTCATCCTCAAGCCAACGGATTGGTCGAAAGAGCCAACAAAAGCCTAATGAAGGGATTTAAATCTAGGCTAGGGAGAGAAAGAGCCGGATGGGTAGATGAGTTACCAAATGTGCTATGGGCTTTCCGGACCACCTTGAAAACTAGCAACGGAGAAACTCCCTTTAGTCTGACCTACGGAAGTGAAGCAGTCATTCCGGCGGAAATTGGTATGCCTACCTTCCGAACCATGATGGCAAATGTTGAAAACAATGACGATGAAATCAATCTGAACCTAAATTTGTTGGAAGAACGGAGAGAAATGGCAGCCATAAGGGAGGCGAAATACAAAAAGAAAGTGGAACAGTATTACAACCGAAGGGTTAAACCCGAAGCTTTCAAAGTGGGAGATTTCGTGTACCGGAAGAATGAAGCCAGCAGAGTGGAAGATCAAGGAAAAATGGGACCTAATTGGGAAGGTCCCTACCGGATAACAGAGACTTATCAACACGGCACATATAAGCTCCAAACCATGGAAGATGTGGAAGTACCTCGAACCTGGCATGCAATTAACCTGAAGAAATGTTTTATGTAGCCCGTTTACTTTGTTATTTTAGAATTTATTGTAAGGCATGAGCCATAATCACATCAATGAAACATCATATGCATTTTCACAAGCTGTCCAAAAGAATACAACCCCAAGTGGGTAGTTTTAGGCCAAGTACCGAAGGGTACAGGTTACCCCATCAAATGCAACCCCAAGTGGGTGTAATTTTAGGCCAAGTGCCGAAGGGTACAGGTTACCCCGTCAAATACAACCCCAAGTGGGTAGTTTTAGGCCAAGTGCCGAAGGGTACAGGTTACCCCGTCAAATGCAACCCCCAAGTGGGTGTAATTTTAGGCCAAGTGCCGAAGGGTACAGGTTACCCCGTCAAATGCAACCCCAAGTGGGTGTAATTTTAGGCCAAGTGCCGAAGGGTACAGGTTACCCCGTCAAATACAACCCCAAGTGGGTAGTTTTAGGCCAAGTGCCGAAGGGTACAGGTTACCCCGTCAAATACAACCCCAAGTGGGTATAGTTTTAGGCCAAATGCCGAAGGGTACAGGTTACCCCGTCAAATAAAACTCAAAAAGGGTATAAGCTATGGCCAAGAGCCGTAAGGCGTATATTGTCCGATTAAGTAAAACCCCACGAGTATATAATTAAAGGCCAAGTTCCATAAGTTACCTACTGCTCGGAAAAACACACGTAGCTTAAAGACTAAATACAAATAACGAAAGAGTGATATATTCATATGATCAAAAAATCGGTTACATCAAATGTTCCGGAATAACGGAATAACAAAAGATGGAATTTCAAACCTATTCTATTACATAGTTGTTCCGATGGACCCATTCTACAAAATAACGGAACGTCAAAAACCTATTACATCAATTGATAAAAGCTTCACAGGGAATCCGGAATACCTGAATCCATGGTCAAAATGGAGGTATCCGGACCCCAACATACATCTCTCAAACAAGGTGGATAAACAGCTTCACAAAGAGTCCGCAACATCTATGCCCATAGTCAAAATGGAGATGTGCTAATCCTTCACTTCAAGTAAAAACCGAGGCATTCTTATCCGAAGACTGGTTCTCGGAGGGATTCTCGACGTGAGATTCAACCTCCGGACCTGATGAAGCGAAAAATGATCCATTTTTAGGGGGTCATTTAAGCCCGAATCCGACTTTATTTGATCAAATATTGCCCTAAATCGTTCCTTTTTGATTTTAGGTGCTTGGAGAGTGAATTCTGGAAAAGAAGCCATTTTGGACGTTTTTGGAGCATAAAAGTGAAGAAAACGGCAAAGTATCAATTTTCCATGCTGGAAACACTAGGTGACGGCGTCAAGAGTTACACCCTGACGGCGTCAGACATCAAGAATAAAATACCGTAGTTGATGACGGCGTCAAAAGTCATCCTGACGGCGTCAAAAGTACCAAGAATAAAATACCGTAGGTGGTGACGGCGTCACACAGGGCGTCAGAAGTAGATCAAGGCCGTCACGTGTTAAAACTTGCGCGCGAAGTAGCTGATATTGTTTTGGTCATAACTTTTGCATACGAACTTGGATTTAGGTGATTCAAAATCCCACGCGAAGAGGACGAAGAGATCTACAATTTGGTGAAAAAGTGGTCTTGACGGCGTCAAGAGTATGGGCTGACGCCGTCACGAAGGGCCGACAGAAAACATGCCTATAAATATAACTTCATAACTTCACTTTTTGTAAGCCCTAAACCCTAAGGTCGATTCCTGGGTTTAGGTGGGTGTTTTTCCAGCAACTTAGAGGGTTTCAATCACTCCATAAACATCATGTATTGGTTTGATGATTCTATCTCAACTATGTCTTTCATTATTCTTGTTGATTGTCCTTCTTTGATTATGATTTGCTAATTCACCTTGTGTCTACTTATGATTATGTGAAACTTGTATATAATTGATTAGATCTCATTGATTTCTTGTTGATGTTGTGTCTATCTCCATCAATTAAGGTGTGACAACTTCAATAGATCTAGTTGGTTTAGTTTATAATCCTTGTTTCCTATTGATTCTTGTTTTGATTGAATGATTTATATGTTAGGCTTAAGAAAACTGGCAGATCTCCAAATGGTAACATGCTTGAACGTCTTAAGAAACATGAACCGAGGCGTACTAGGTCTTTATTGGTTGTATTTAATGCATGAGCCACTGTTTACAATCCCTATAGTTGTGTTGGGCATGGTGTAGGAGGAGATAAGAGCTCATAGAATTGGGGAGTTATGTATGCCACCCCATGAATGGTATTAAGGAATACAACCCGTCAATTAAAACAAGGTTACAATTCAATAGGTAGGATTGGATAGCTAGCAAGGAGTAACATATCATAGGTAGACATGCTTCACTTATCTTGTAGAACCTTAGTTTAGTTTTCTTGTTAATTAGTTTAATTAGTAGCTTTTGGGTTAGTTGATTAGCAACTAATTTCGCCCACTCTCCCAATACCCGAGATTTTTACTTGCTTTTCATAAAATATAAAAATACAAAAAGAATCATCCTTCACCTTTAGACCTAGTTGGATTAATTTCAATCCTAACGACACTATTCCTAGCTGAACGATCAATCCCCCGGTACTTGTCACTATACTATACTACAACGATCAGGTACACTGCCTGGTGGGGGTTGTAAGCTTCTCGAGATCCCTCGAGAGGTAAAGCAAGGTGCGATTCCCACGCATCAAGTTTTTGGCGCCGCAGCCCGGGGAATAGTTATTGTTTAGGTTGAATTTGATTTTTATTAGGTCTACTCAATTGATTCCTATCAAGTGAGATTTTTTCTTTTTATTTTGTAGCTTTCTCGTAGTCTATCTTTTCTTTGTGATTTTGTTTGTAACTTGCTTCAAATGGACCTTACACTTAGACTTCTAAGATTGCAAGATAGGGTTGAGCGGCTAACACACCAAAGAGTTCAAAATACCTCATTTAGAGACACCTATGAATCATATGAGCCTTCACCTAGGATAGATTCTTATGAACAACCTCCATGTTTAAGATCTAGTTTTAGTGAGGCCAATAGGAAATGCGACCTAGTTTGCCAAGGAATTATGGAGAGAGCCATTGCAACAAATCATAAGTTGGATGAAGCACTAGGTTTGCTATTATCACTACCTAAGAAAACAATTGAGGAGGATTTAGCCGAGCATGATCACATTGATCAAAAAGACCTAGGTTTTATGATCAATGATGATGAATCTCAAGAAACAGATGATGAATCTCTTGGGCAATTTGTATATAGCAGTCAGAATATTGAGGATGATCCGTATGATTCGGACATAGAAGTTGAGATGCCTAGAGAAGCACGTGAGATACTTGGGAGAATGTTAGGGCTAGATCCTGACACATGGAATGATAAGGTGAACAACATAAGCCCACAAAATACTCAACCATCATTTGAGGCACACGCACCGCCCGTGACTTACCCGGAAGAAGTAGAAGAAACTTTAGGAATTCCAATGGAGGTAGAACCCTTGGACCAGGCACCACTTAAGGATATAGGTTTGAACACTTGTAGTGATAACCTTACTCCTAGTTCTAGGGAATTTCCTAGTGTTGATGAACCGGAACCTCAATATTTACACACCTTTCCATCCTTAGATATATTTCTAGGAGACAAAAGAGGAACCGACCCACCCATCAACCAATATTATCCGGGTAGTTTTAGGATGAAGGAAGCCATTCACTCACCCCCTTCACCTCACATGGCATATTCACACCCTAAGGGTGTGTATCGTTACTTTCACCCACACTTGATCCTAAGTGTAGGGAGAACCTCCGCTATTTCCGTTAAATAAGGGTAGAGTCAGGCTCGTGACTCGAACAAAAACAAGCGCTTCTTGGGAGGCAACCCATGTTTTGTGTGTTTTTATTTGTTTGTTTGTTTGTTTGATTTTATTTGTTTCCGTATGCATGTTTTATTTTTATTGTTTGTAGCTCATGTTTCAAAGTAAATTGTGAAAATGCTTTATTTTGTTTTTAACTTCGTCTTAATTGCATATAAAGGTATTTTGCAAAAGATAAGTGTAAGGGAGATCCAAATTTGTTTATAAGAACGAAATTGAGCATGAACCACAACAATAATAAATGGACATGTGTATTAGTACTTGTTAGAGTCAAATGCTTGTATCGAGTCATAATGATGTTTTGCAGGATTTTCCAGGAAGTAGGACGAAGTTTTTCCAGAAATTTTCCGGAAACTTAACATAAGAATTTCTGCAGGTCACTTCTGACGGCGTCACGAGTTTACTCTTGACGGCGTCACGTGTAAAAATCTGGAAATTTTACCAGTTTTGTTTTTCTAACGGAGTCTTATGGTTTTTGTGAATTATTAAGTTTTATAATCTCCAGGAAATCTGCAAACATTCATTCCACAAGCATTATATCTTTAATTGTTTTGTTTTTATTCCTAAGTCTGGAATTACATCTAGTTGTGAGTTATCTTTGTTCGGCTTGATGCTTTGGGTTTTTGTAGTTGTTTTGTCAGGATTTACAGGTTATGTTCGACAAGGAGATGATTTATATTCTGGAAGGGAAGCAGAGATGATTTATATTCTGGAAGGGAAGCTTTGATTGTTCATTTTCTTGGAGGAAGATCTAATCTGGCCAACCTATAATCCATACCGAGCGAATCAGGGGAGTATTTGATTTCATTCTCTTTACTTTTTCACTTTTACATTCTTTACTTGAACATTGGGGACAATGTTCATCCTAAGTGTAAGGGGAGGGTAAAAAGATGATACCTTACATATGCACTTTCGCTTGAGTTTGTTTTGTTTGATAGTAGATGTGTAATAAAACTATGAGAAATACTTGTTAGTGTAATTTTAGCGCCAAATTTAAATTTTTTTACAACATTTAGGAGTGAAACTTTAGCCATAGCAAGCGTCTCATGGATAGGAGATTGTATGACTAGCACATAACCGTATATTCAGAAAAATTTTCCACCAAAAAATGTGAGGTTCGCCTTTAGATTTGATAGGAAAAGCATTCATTATTGGTGCTTATGAGTGTACCGGTAGCATTTAGATTCTAGAACTTGCGTTAGTGATGCATCCCGAGACCGCTAGTGAGACTACATTCGTGTAGTAGGATTTACTACATGATAAGAGGCATTAGGATCACCCTTGTGTTAAACCCGTATTACAATTACTTGACCATTTAGGTCATATTACTTGGCTAGTTAAGTCAACTAATTTTTCCCACACCCTTAGCGTTGTACTCATTTTTAGTACACGATACCCCTAGTACACCCCTCCGAGCCTATCTTTTCGTTTCTAACTTTAAGCATCTTACTTAAAGGAAGAATTTGTTACACCTCACTTAAATGTACACCCAAATCGCCTTAGCCTTCCGTGTATGCGCTCATTTTTAGTGCATTATTGTTATTTGTTAAACCCTAAGTTAACTTTCTAATTGATTACATGGTTGCTAAGTCGAGTCATATCCTTGTACATATTGTTTTGGGACGATTGGGACTCATGGGTAAGTACTTATTTTATGGAGTAATGGGGAAGAACACAATATTATTACCCCCATATGTACGTTAATCTTAAAAGTGCTCCAAGTGTTTTGATTTTCTTAAATCGAGTCATTAGAATAGTTTATTGTAAAGTATGTAAAGATTCAAGTGTAAGGGGAACGTTCATACCCCTATGATGTATTATTTTGGATGGTAGTGTAAGAGTGCATGAAAAAAAAAAAAAAAAAAAAAAAAACGGACTACCATCCCGTTTTTATTCTATGTTTATTTTATGTTTTTGTTATTTTTCATTTATTAGCTTAAGTCGAGTCTAGTCTTGGCTTAGCAACGCCATCTTGTACATGTAATTAACCAAGATTGTTAACTCGCCACCAGTAAAACTTCCTTTATCCAACAAAACCGTGTAATTCATATCCCTATACCTAACGTTACAACCCTTTTAAAAAGACCTCTTTGATAGTTTATCGTAGGTGCTTACGCCATGTGGTGGAGGTTTGATCCTTTCCCAAGCCTATGGTAATCTATTTTGCTATGACAGGTAGTGAGAGATATCTTCCATTTCCATAATGTTATATTACTTTATTACACCCGAGAGATGTGAGTATCTAAACACTATTTGTGAGGTGCTTGTGTATGACCTCCGTGCTTGTCTATTGGTCTTTAGTGGAACGAATATTTGTTGTAATTACTTTTATATTAGTGTTAAATGACCCCTAACTTGTCTTTTGAGTAGAATAAAAGCGCATTTGCTTGAGGACAAGCAAATCTCAAGTGTAAGGGTATATGATGAGGCGAAAAATGATCCATTTTTAGGGGGTCATTTAAGCCCGAATCCGACTTTATTTGATCAAATATTGCCCTAAATCGTTTCTTTTGTGATTTTAGGTACTTGGAGAGTGAATTCTGGAAAAGAAGCCATTTTGGACGTTTTTGGAGCATAAAAGTGAAGAAAACGGCAAAGTGTCAATTTTCCATGCTGGAAACACTAGGTGACGGCGTCAAGAGTTACACCCTGACGGCGTCAGACATCAAGAATAAAATACCGTAGTTGATGACGGCGCCAAAAGTCATCCTGACGGCGTCAAAAGTACCAAGAATAAAATACCGTAGGTGGTGACGGCGTCACACAGGGCGTCAGAAGTAGATCAAGGCCGTCACGTGTTAAAACTTGCGCGCGAAGTAGCTGATATTGTTTTGGTCATAACTTTTGCATACGAACTCGGATTTAGGTGATTCAAAATCCCACGCGAAGAGGACGAAGAGATCTACAATTTGGTAAAAAAGTGGTCTTGACAGCGTCAAGAATACGGGCTGACGCCGTCACGAAGGGCCGACAGAAAACATGCCTATAAATATAACTTCATAACTTCACTTTTTGTAAGCCCTAAACCCTAAGGTCGATTCCTAGGTTTAGGTGGGTGTTTTTCCAGCAACTTAGAGGGTTTCAATCACTCCATAAACATCATGTATTGGTTTGATGATTCTATCTCAACTATGTCTTTCATTATTCTTGTTGATTGTCCTTCTTTGATTATGATTTGCTAATTCACCTTGTGTCTACTTATGATTATGTGAAACTTGTATATAATTGATTAGATCTCATTGATTTCTTGTTGCTGTTGTGTCTATCTCCATCAATTAAGGTGTGACAACTTCAATAGATCTAGTTGGTTTAGTTTATAATCCTTGTTTCCTATTGATTCTTGTTTTGATTGAATGATTTATATGTTAGGCTTAAGAAAACTGGCAGATCTCCAAATGGTAACATGCTTGAACGTCTTAAGAAACATGAACCGAGGCGTACTAGGTCTTTATTGGTTGTATTTAATGCATGAGCCACTGTTTACAATCCCTATAGTTGTGCTGGGCATGGTGTAGGAGGAGATAAGAGCTCATAGAATTGGGGAGTTATGTATGCCACCCCATGAATGGTATTAAGGAATACAACCCGTCAATTAAAACAAGGTTACAATTCAATAGGTAGGATTGGATAGCTAGCAAGGAGTAACATATCATAGGTAGACATGCTTCACTTATCTTGTAGAACCTTAGTTTAGTTTTCTTGTTAATTAGTTTAATTAGTAGCTTTTGGGTTAGTTGATTAGCAACTAATTCCGCCCACTCTCCCAATACCCGAGATTTTTACTTGCTTTTCATAAAATATAAAAATACAAAAAGAATCATCCTTCACCTTTAGACCTAGTTGGATTAATTTCAATCCTAACGACACTATTCCTAGCTGAACGATCAATCCCCCGGTACTTGTCACTATACTATACTACAACGATCAGGTACACTGCCTGGTGGGGGTTGTAAGCTTCTCGAGATCCCTCGAGAGGTAAAGCAAGGTGCGATTCCCACGCATCAGGACCCTCAGTCGTCGGTTCTTCAGCAGGAGCAGGGTCAGGAACTAAGGCACTCAGTTCATCAAATTTCCGGTAAATGGTTTCCCGGATTTTCTGGATATAAGGATAGTCCTGAGATAGGGCCTTGTCATATAGCGGAACATATTTTGCCCCGGCTTCCATATCCATCCCCTCTACTTCCCCCAACAACTTCTCTGCTTTCTCCGGCTCTTCGAACAAACCAGCCCCATCAATCAACCCCGAAAGGTAAAACAAGTTGAACGGTTCGGCCAATGCTGTCCGGAATTCGTGGCTTCCGAGAAAACGGTGGATAGCCTCTGGAATGAACTCATTGATGATACGGTTCCTTTCTACCTCAGCATTCCCAGCGGCCACAGCGATGTCTACCTTCTCTTGATAAAGCTCTTTGTAAGCTTTTTCTTCATCATTCAGCCTTGACCTGGCATCAGCCAACTGCCCCTCCAACAATTTGACCCGGCTGTTCTGCTCAGCGGAAACTTTTCTCCATTCTTCCTTCTCTATTTCCAGCTCAGAAACACGACCCTCCAAACCAACATTTTCAGCACGAAGCTTCCTCAACCCTTCCGGATTCACCTCCGCACACTCTTTGTGAGCATCCTTAAGTTTTTGAAACTCACCGGACATCTGCTAGAACATCTTCCAATTGTCGTCAAGAGTCTTGTCGCAGATCTTATGAGTCTCGGACAATTTTTTGTGCTCATCCAAAAGAGACTCAAAACGGAAGATCATATCCGCTTGGGCCATGACACATTTACCCAGCAGTAGCCACGACCTGCGAACAGCCTCTCCATCATCCTGGTCGTCCAGATATTTCTCCTCCTTGGGAGTTGCCAAATTCATCAACATGTACCGGCAAGCAGTAGCAGTATTCATACGAGTCCCCTTCGTCACCGTCCATGCAGGCACATAGGTGACATCATCCTCACCATCCCCCTCTATATCAACCTCAGTATCCTCCTCATCCACAAGAGCTTCCTTCCCCGGACGCCGGGATGCACCCTCCGGACCCCCTGACAGCAAAAGAGTTTCCGTCAACAAATGATAAAAAACATATAAAAAGGGAGGGGGGAAGCAACCATAAAAGATCATCCGAACATACCAGACGACAAATCTTCCGGGTGCACAGAACGGATGGGCTCTGGCCTCTCCACGGCCTCTCCAGTGTCCAAATCAATAACAGTATCACCAGCGGAAATCTTGCTTCTCTTATGGAGACGAGAAGAGACACTCCCTGCTCCAGTTCTCTTCAACGGAGGTTTCTTCAACCCCATCTTCCCAGCTTGCTCTTTTTTCTTCTCCTTCGCAGCTATAACCTTATCATCCGGGATCTCAACGCTCTTTAGCTCATCGGTCTTCTCCGGCACCTCGGCGCTAGAAGCCAGGGGGAGTAACGTGCATTTTGCGCACATGACCTTCTGGAATTGGATCCCCTGGAATAATCTTCGTCGACCTTCGTAGGGGAGGCTTCTTCAGATAGCTGGACATGGTTATACCCGCGGATAAACAAAATCCATCGTTAAAAACAAGAAAAGATGCACAATTTAAAAATGCACATTTATAACAAAGGCTATACCCCTTCCCTCCTCATCCCTCAGAGCCGGACGGAAACCAGGAAACTCCCAGTGATCCGATAAACCCAAGGCATACAAGAATGCTTGCGGAATCTGTCAAGGTTCAACAATGGTCTCAGCAAGCCTTTCGGCATGAGTAACGTCATACTCAGTTGCCTTAGGGAACGGATCTGACACATCCGA